>OU452231.1:20686998-20941998 GCA_911728455.2 Marthasterias glacialis
TTTGCGACGACTGCTGGAATAAAGACTAGTGCAGAAATGCGACCCGCGCTGAACAGCAACCATCATGGCTTCTCCGCCGTCGTTGACACGGGCTTATATCACCGAGATTTGACATAAAATTCCAGCAAAAGCCTAGGATTTATCGCACGGGGGACCGTGCGGAAATCTTCTCCAGACCCTGCCTGTGAGTCTGACATGTCTGACAGCAACGACCGACCGATCATTGAGGGATAAATTTGCCAAAAAAAGTAAGTCTCAATTCGAAAGTTGATGTCTGGTTTTAACGGACAGGGTTCGTTGGGCCAAGAAGCGGAGGGAGTCCAGCGTATTGGCACAATGTATGGGGCTATGATACTGATTGCCATGCCTAGACCCAGTAACTGGGGCGCTGTACTCCTTTTTTGAGATTTTGACATTATCTGTCGTACTAGTGCCCCAGTAAGGAATATGTAGTAACTGCGACGGTCAGGAGGATTTAAATCACCTCTGTTAAAAAAAATGCCTTAGACTCAACAGAATTGCTCAAAATTCGCCTACTGTCTTCTCCAAGTGTTTATGGTGTAATAAAATGCATTTAATTGTACTCACGATCATTTCACGAATATTGTTTTGCGCAGTCAACGCAGGATACCAGTCAACGAACACCACAAAGTTCCATTGGTCATGATTGCCGAGCGCGTGCTGTACAATGTTGCCATTGTGGGGGGTCGTTGACACAGCTGGTATCCTGCGTTGACTGCGCAAAACAATATTTAAGTCCGGGCATCAGCGAACACGTGATCCCCGCAGCGTTAATACGACTTTTTTCAAGTCAGAAAACAGTCGTAACATTAGTAATCAAAATGGCGATTGTAACGGCAGGGTTCTCAGAGGCCCTAAAAATCATCGATTTGGAGAACAGAAAATGATCGTGAGTACAATTAAATGCATTTTATTACACCATAAACACTTGGAGAAGACAGTAGGCGAATTTTGAGCAATTCTGTTGAGTCTAAGGCATTTTTTTTAACAGAGGTGATTTAAATCCTCCTGACCGTCGCAGTTACTACATATTCCTTACTGGGGCGCTAGTACGACAGATAATGTCAAAATCTCAAAATAGGAGTACAGCGCCCCAGTTACTGGGTCTACTGATAGCCATGATGATGCATTATAGTACAGCACAGATAAGAAATCTTAAGTATGTCGACATAGAGGCAAAATTAGCGATGCCACCCCCCCCACAGAATGTGATATGTCCGCACACAAACGGCAACACAATACTGAAAGTGTTAATGACAATGTTCATTTCTTCAATTATTTTAACGAAATGGGCAAGAATGAAAAATAAAATAATAATAGTATAAAGTTATTAAGAGTAAGACCACTTTATTCTAGTACTTGATAACATTTGAGACGGATTAGAATTTTGGTTCCGAGAGAAGGGAAATTAAATCCGTACTTTGGAGACTGAAAACGTCACCTGTCATATGAGTCCGCCGTCAGAACCCTCTAAAAAAAGATACTTGTAACCCACATGTTCTGTACATAATTAATTATGATGTGTTAGCGGTCCAGAAGACCAATACATCAACCAAAGGGCCTTTTCCAAATCTCGTCTTTGGCTCTGGTTCCGCTTTTGTGTAGAGCTGCATGTGCGATCCCAACTATAGTTGGGGCGCCCCAACTGTAACACTCAAGTTGGGACCAGTCCCAACTATAGTTGGGGCGATTGTCAAGTTGGGACGGAACAATGGCGCTGGTGTACATATCTCTGTGGGACTCATGACGTCAGACGCATAAGGTCTATTGCCATTGAATTTCGGCCATTTCTGTCGATGTTCGACTAGTGACCAGATTTGCCGAATTTTTACTACACATCTCTGTAACTTTTAAGTAAAGAGTAAGATCAGTCTGGTTTATTGCTCCATGGAATGATTAAGAACACAGATTTTGATAGTGATTGATATTCAATGTCAATAATGAGTCTTGAGTTTCCCCGATGGCAGCTGCTATGACTGAGCTATCCTGTGAGAGCTATACTGGCAGCCAAAAACAAAAAATGGTGCTGTACATCAAAACTTGTGTGAACAATGTGCAATGAATCAATTTAGAACACTTCTTAAAACATTGTCGAGAAAATATTTGCAGGAGAAAAACGACCTTCCGACATTTGTAAACCCGAGGTTTGGGTTATTGCAACTAATATAGACCAAATCCCAACTATAAAGTAACCACTAACCCTGGTCAAATCCAAATTTGTATTATTTTCATTTGTTCAGATTAGAACAAGCACAGGCACCTACACATTATAATGGGCAAGTCTAAGAAAAACAAGAGGAACTTATCCGACAAAGTGCAACGTGGGAAAAATGTACAAGAGGTGAAGAATAATCCATTTGAGATTCGTCTAAATCGTCAGAAACATCATATCCTTGGGAAGAAGATCAGCAAACATGATAAAGGGCTACCAGGAGTCTCCAGGTCGAAAGCTAACAAAAAAGTCAGTCGTCTTGAAGGATGTCATTATTGTATTAAGAGTAAATAACAATTAATTTAAATTGGTCCGTCACTGATAAAGACTATAGTTGTCATTTTTTCATACAGCTGAGTCATCGAAGTGTGGGTTCGAGTCCTGGTCATGACACTTGTGTCCTTGAGCAAGGCACTTAACCATAATTTCTCCGTAAAAGTTGGGGAGGTAGAGCCTTCTACTCTACCAGTCAGGCTTCTGATGGATGATACCCAAGCCTACATCCTTATGGACTGTAAAGGGGGTAACCCTGTTTCAACCCCAGGAGTCATGTAGGTGGCAACGGCCCCTGGACAAAACAGTTGATTTGTAGCCCACACCTTGAGTTGCTTACTGGCCTTGTTGTCTGGCGACTTCCATAAAAAAAGTATTAAAAAAATACACTGTATACTTTGTGCTGTCCAAGGCCTGTGAAAAAAGGTAGCATGGTTAGAAATTGAACCTACAACCATGACGGCTGACAGCTTGATTCATGACTACATTAACATGAGGCACACTGTTGACCCAATTCACCAATAAATGTCATCATCACAATCTTGGTTGCACCATTTTGGGAGGCAAGGGTCCTGAGTGTTATACTGTGTGGTACGCATTTTAGGCATAAAAAAAATGTTATGTTGGCCTAACCCGACCGACCCTAAAAATACGGCCGACCCTGGATATTTATTTTTTCAAGGGAAGAAATTTAATGATTAAAATATATATAAATTAGTTATAAATACGTTTGAAACAATTTCTGACCGTTTCTCATTGTTGTATTGTCTGACGCTAACGTGCATGGTGGAGTGCACAATGTTGCACAACGATCGAACATGCAGCAGAAGATTACGCAGGCCCTATTAATGTACATGTACATGTACATATGGAGATAGATGCACCATGTACTGTACAATGTACATTGTACATGTATAGTCACGTACCCGACTCCCACTATACTGCGCTGCGTTTCACAATGGTGAATACACGGGCTGCTTTCTTGGAAGTCTGGTTCAGCAAGCGTGAGGCTGCCCTACAATGAAAAACATGGTAGCCTCGTCCTAGACTGTTGTGTATTCCCTTGTTTTCTTTTGTTATTGTGTATTACTACCGGCTTAAACAGTTAGAAAACATGTCATTTTCATTGCTGGGAGAGAAAAAAAAAAAAAAATCCCTACCTACCTACCCTATTTTTGGGGGGCCTGTTACGGCAACATAACATTTTTTTTTATGCCTTAGGCCATGCAGCATTTACACACTTACTAATATGTTTGATTTTCTGCTTTTATTTATTCAGCGAAAGGATACACTTCTGAAAGAATATCAACAAAGAAACAAGACGAACAAGTTTATTGATAAACGATTTGGAGAGAATGACCCAACACTCAGCGTAGAAGAAAAGATGATGCAGAGGTTTGCATTTGAGAGACAGGTAAGATGTCCCTCCCTCTCCTCCCAACAGCAAAAACAGCATTAATTAGTTTGGTATTAATTGATGAAACTGAAGCTGTTTTGATGTTCTCACTTTACAATCCTTGTTGACGTTGTTTGACAGAAGGGACATGAAAGAGAGTCAACCTATCAACTCAATGAGGATGAAGACTTGACCCATTATGGCCAGTCGCTTGCTGATATTGAGAAATTTGAAGATACAGAACTTATCAGCGATGACGAGGATGAAGATGGAAATTTGGGAGGTATTGCTTGAGATTAATTACCCTTACTTATTCAAATCAGAAGCATGTTGCAAAATTTAAAAGAATCAGTACTCCATGGCCAAACCAACCCTAGTTATGATAGGGACAGACTGATCACTTTCATCAGAGTCCATAGGCTTCAGTTTTGAAATTAACTATCATAAACCACTGAATCCAAGAAATTCTTTATCAAAAAAGATATATTATTATTCCCCTACCTAAATATTATTCTGAATGATCTGATTGCCCACAGCCAAGTATGTTGCAGATGAACACTTTGGAGGATTCTTAATGAAGAAGAAGACAGACGATAAGAAGGAAGAGGTAGGATCAAGATGGAAGATTGTCTAAAAAATGAAATTCTTTCAAATCAAACATTTAGTACATGAGACTTAAGGTGTTTGTGCTTCATACAAACATAAATAATGTAATCTTTTTGTAACAAAGCAGAATAAAGAAGACATTTTGAAACCTGAGTGAAATATTTGCACACCTTTTACAATGTTGATTTTTATTATTTGTGAAAAATAAACAATATCTTGTTTTTTCTTTTGATATTTACTTGAGTATAATTTTGTTTATCTTAAGGATTCAAAACCAAAGTCACGTCAGGAAATTCTAGATGAAGTCATCGCAAACTCTAAGAAAAGCAAGGTGTTTGTGCTTCATACAAACATAAATAATGTAATCTTTTTGTAACAAAGCAGAATAAAGAAGACATTTTGAAACCTGAGTGAAATATTTGCACACCTTTTACAATGTTGATTTTTATTATTTGTGAAAAATAAACAATATCTTGTTTTTTCTTTTGATATTTACTTGAGTATAATTTTGTTTATCTTAAGGATTCAAAACCAAAGTCACGTCAGGAAATTCTAGATGAAGTCATCGCAAACTCTAAGAAAAGCAAGGTATGAAAAAGACGCACCCCACCTCCCAGCCCCCACCCCCACAAATGGTGTATGAAAATAAAACTATTGTGATTGGGCTTTTTTGTTGTTTAGGGGATGAAGTATATAACCATGTAATTATGATTGTTCATGAATTAAACAAACGTTCAATGAAAAGCTGGCACTAGAATAAACAATTTGTTTTCAACTAGAAGATTAATAGACATTGTTTTCGGTTTTTGTAATTAATAAATTGATGTATCATACCTGAAATTATAAAAAATAGAGAATCATTTATTCGCTGCTCATCGTTTTCTCAAAAGAAAAGATGGGAACCTGTTCAGAGGAAATGTATATAACTACTAATTGCTTAGTTTTTTTTTTTTTTTTGTAATTGAGGTGAATTTTTAAAGTTGAGCGTACACATTTGCTGTATTAATTTCCAATCCTCAATGACTGTTTTCTCCTTAGTATGAGCGTCAACATCAGAAAGAAGATATGTTAAATCTGACAGAAAAACTAGATGAAGACTGGAGGACTTTGGCTGGTCTTATTGGCGGCACAAAGGTATATATGGTACTCTTACAACCACAATGGTAAAAGTAGTTGTAATCAAAGACTTAATAGCTGGTAATGTCCTTGTCTTTTATGTTTTACAGATACAAAAGAAATCTCAAACAAGCTGCTCTGCTTTATTCACATTGCCTTGTTTTGACGACATGTCACATTTTATAACCTTATTTAAAAAAAAATTTTTTCTTGTTTTTGGATAAATAAAAGACTGGTGTAGAGTTGGAAATACTTCATCATTAAAAATACATTAGTGTAGTGATGGGATAAAATGATAATTTCTCAACTTAAAACAAAAATTATATTAGCCTGAAATGTAGTTGTGCATGCACTGTTATACTGTGATTCTTACTCTTCACCTATAAGAAATTGATATTCTTGCACTGTTATACTGTGATTCTCACTCTTCACCTATAAGAAATTGATCTTCTTGAACTGTTATACTGTGATTCTTACTCTTCACATATAAGAAATTGATATTCTTGAACTGTTATACTGTGATTCTTTCTTCACCTACAAGAAATTAATATTCTTGAACTGTTATACTGTGATTCTTACTCTTCACCTATAAGAAATTGATCTTCTTGAACTGTTATACTGTGATTCTTACTTTTCACCTATAAGAAATTGATCTTCTTGAACTGTTATACTGTGATTCTTACTTTTCACCTATAAGAAATTGATCTTCTTGAACTGTTATACTGTGATTCTTACTTTTCACCTATAAGAAATTGATATTCTTGAACTGTTATACTGTGATTCTTACTCTTCACCTATAAGAAATTGATCTTCTTGAACTGTTATACTGTGATTCTTACTTTTCACCTATAAGAAATTGATCTTCTTGAACTGTTATACTGTGATTCTTACTTTTCACCTATAAGAAATTGATCTTCTTGAACTGTTATACTGTGATTCTTACTCTTCACCTATAAGAAATTGATATTCTTGAACTGTTATACTGTGATTTTTACTCTTCACCTATAAGAAATTGATATTCTTGAACAGTTATACTATGATTTTTACTCTTCACCTATAAGTAATTGATATTCTTTAGACAGAGAACTTGGACAAGGCTTGATATCTTTGGGAAGGAAAATATTCCTCAGCCTCCTTTTCAAACAGACTTACAAAGTCTCAGAGTATAAGAACAATAGAAAGACTCAATTAAAAATGATGGCTTAAATTTTGAAGTCTTCTGGAAGATGGGTTAATAAATTGTTGAGGGTATTATTTATTTCAGCGTGATAAATCAACCCGAGAGGGTCGACCTAAAGCAGATGATTATGACATTGCTGTTAGAGAACTGATGTTTGACATGAAAGCAAAGGTATGTCTCTGTCATTAATGTATTCTTGATCCTCACCAGTGAAGACATTTGAATGTATCTTTGATTCTCACTCACCAGTGAAGCACATTTTATGAAAGACTTACAAACTTTCTCTCCAACATTACTACCCTAGCACAGGACTGGTTTTAATTTCAAGTATTAAAATTGAATGAAGGATACATTTTGTTAAAGTTATTAATGACTTGATAAACTCGGCTTTTCTACATTTGAAATAAACACTACATCTGTGTAGGGTAAACCAATACTATTATTCTTTATCCCTGATGCAACTATTGCAACTATTAAGAAAACCACATTGTGTATTTGTTGATGCATGCTCGAGATTTACTCCACCTTTATGATGTAAAGATGCTAGGTCAGATGTTTGCCGATTTGACCCAAAAATGTAGATTTAAATTTGAAATAGGTATTGCACAAAAAAATCTGTCAATGATAAGTGGTAGTTAATTAAAAACTAAAAATGAAATATTATCGGGATCCCAACATTAAATCACGTCCATTAGCCACAAACAAACTACTTTTCATGTTAAATGTATTTTGTGCAATGTCCGTGGCATACGCAAAAGTTTTTGTATGTTTTGAAACGGCATCATCTGTCAAAATTCGTTCAGAGAAATAAATATAAACACAAAATTTTCTCAGTGAAAATCATGCCATGCAACTTTAAGGAAGTACTCCAATAGGAGGTCAAGACCTACTTGTGATTTCAATTATTCAAAACTTTGAACCTTTTTTTAGGCAACAGATAGATTGAAGACACCTGAGGAGATTGCCAAAGAGGAGAAGGAAAGACTGGATAAGCTTGAACAAGACAGACAACAAAGGATGCTTGGAATTACACAAGAAGAACAAGAAGAGGCAACCAGAAGGTCCACACATCAATCAGCTGATGATCTTAATGATGGGTAAGGCGGAAGTATTCATTATTTGCAGTCTTAGGAATCCCACAATCGTATTTGTATGTTTTCCTGGCATTGTTTGTAACTATGGCCTGTACCCAAATGATTGCATTTTGTAACCATTCAAACTCTCAAATTTTAAAAACCGAAATTCTTAAGACTTTCCTGTACTCCTTCCCTAAACCCCACCCCTTAAAAGGAAGTTTTTATGGATTGAGAAGATTTGATAAATTAAGTGTAGTCTTTCACATTGCTTGATTGTCCAGGTATGCCTTGAATGTCAGTAATAAAGTGCCAATAAGCTACAAGGATGGCAAGCTACTTCAGTCAAACAAACTTGGTGCCAAGGCAGGTATGTCAACATTTTACTCAATATCTAACACTATTTTAAACATGTATTAGAAATAAATCATTATCCATGGCTATCTAATGGATTGATTTGTTGTTTTTAACTTGTCCATGATAATGGAAACCTGAACGATGACATAAGATCTATGTTTATTACATGACACACAAACCATACAGAAAAAATTACAGTGAGTGCTAAATGTTTACAGTTTGCTGTTTTTGTGTCTACTTTGCCTTGCATCCATTTTCAGAAAAAGAGCAGACTACGGATGAAGAGAACGAGGAAGAAGATGAAGTTGAAGAAGATGAGGATGAAGGTGAAGATGAAGATGAAGATGAAGATGAAGATGAAGATGGAGATGAGGATGAAGAAGAGGATAATCATTCTGATTTAGAATCAGACAGCTCTGAAAGTGAGGAAGAATCTTCAAGAAAAGAAGTGACCTCTCCGAGGATACCATTCATGGAAAAAGAAGTAAGTACCCCTGGAAATATTCCCTGTAAATGAGATGGAAATATGTCATTTTGTTTCTTTATGAAGTGTGAACTTGGGAGCAACTTTAACAACTGTCAAGGGTGAAACATTTGTTGTTGTTTAAATATCTCTGATTCTTTGTTTATATTTTGTAACAGACTAGAGAAGCTCTCAAGAGGAATGCCAAGGCAGAGCTTCCTTACACCTTCAAAGGTTTGTCATTCTAAAGTTTAAATATTTCACTTACTTGAGTCAAAAGATCTCAATTTATTGTTGTCAACTCCAACAATAGCTTCTGAACATGATCTTTGCTTTAAATTAAACATTTCATACAATTAATAAAAATAAAAATGGGTGAAATTTGAGAAGATTGTTTCATTCATTTGATCACAGCCCCAGAGAGCCATGAGGAGTTTTTAAACATGATGGGTGGTCAGTCTGACAGCAATCGACTCATAATTATTGGAAGAATACGAGCTTGTCATCATCCCAGCTTAGCTGAGGGGAATAAAGACAAACTTAATACTCTCCTGACAATATTACTGCGTTACTTTGGTGATGTCTTACGTCAGAAGACAGCAAGGATAGAGGTTTTGGATGGACTCGCAAAGTAAGATCACAGACTGTCATAAGATCTTGTCTTAAATGTATTCTTTAGGTCACTCTTGCACCTTCTTTTTGACAATCAGGTAATAAACTTGATTTGTTTTCCATTGCAATTCTTTTTATACAATACTTATTTTTCTTGATTTTCTGCTTTCTTCATGCTTTTCCTTGTTTGTATTTCTGATATTAACTTTTTACTTTGGTTAATTAAATGTATTTCTTTTTGCATTTATTCAGTCAAAGAACGGTCACTGTATTAGGTTTAGAGTTTATTTATTTATTGTTTTATTTGTAACAGTGTAGCCGTATTATTTACAAATTGCTTTTGTTATCCCACCTCTAGTTCTTCTTGGAACCTTGACTTCTTTCAACGTGTTCAAGAAGAGTTCCTACATAGTTGTCTCCAGTAAAGTAGCTTACTTGTCACTCTCAACACCATGCAAAGCGTCAAATCTTACCTTGGGGGTACTAACTTTCTTTGTTGTATCTTAGGCACATCTATGAGCTTGCTCAGCAATCCTCACTGCATGCTGGGCAGAGTATGCAAGCTTTAATTATGGAACATTATGAGAGATTTAATGAAGCGACTAATGCAAGAGGAAGAGGTACCTTCCCAGCAGTTGATACAGTGAGTATTAAGAGATAAATTATGAACTAATATTGCTGATTGAACACGCTTGGTGGCGGCGCTAAACAAAGTCACCTCTGCGATGGTAGCCTGACATGCTTACCAATGTATGTTTATATTACTCATTTGCACTTCCAACTTGCAGGAATGGTGACAAGAAGTGCTTCTATGAAGATAAGCTGTCTTCATAGGCTTAGAAAGAATCAGACATCAAAGTGTGTAATGTGACTGTCGATTTTAAAGTTATTCAGACCATTATTGACAATCTCACTTCAAATTAATTTGGTTACAGCTGATGTACTTCCAGTTAGTGAGTTTACTTTTTTCAACGTCTGATTTTCGACATGGGGTCGTGACCCCAACGATGCTTTTTATGGGCCAGATCTTAACGCAGTGTCCCGTGCGGTCATGCAAAGATGTGGCCTCTAGTCTGTTTATCTGCAATATGTTCTTGAAGGTAAGTCACTGAGATTTTCACTTCAAATGTTATCTGTATCCAGTGTAATTGATAGAAGTATTTAATTCAAGATTTCTTGCAAAATTATTGAAGTGAGAGTAATTGTGAGAAGTTTTTGTCTAATTTTGAAAATGTCTTTCTCTTCTCATGTACCACCTGATTATCCCAATGTTTCATATTGGGTGCTCTTGCTTTCCAATATTCTGCTGCATCTCTTTGGAACAACCTTCCTTCCAATATAATTTCAGCGGACTGGACTGACCAGTTCCAGAGAGTCATAGACTCATTGATTTACTATAAAGTAATACTTGTGTCATTGTGCTGTACATTTTCCTTGCCATCGTCAAGGGAGCAGACTTATTTTGCTTGTTTTGTGATTATGTGTATTTATCATTGCTTGTGTTTATTGTTTTATTGCCACCTGAACATGTATTTATATATATATGTGTGTGTTTTGTGCATTCATTGTTTGTATACATCAAGTGTACATTATTGCTCTCAAGTTAATTTTATATTGTTCGTTTAAGACTCCTTTCATTTTATTCAGTAATTAGTCATTTTCTTTTTTAAGGGGATGAAGGAATTTTTATCATGCTAGGCTTTCTCTGTTTTCAATTTGTATTTGTTCTAGTCATTTTTGTATTACTGTTGTAAAATTTTAGAATGTTTTTATTGGCAAATATTTTGCACTTACAATTTTGTAAAGCACCTTGAGCGTCTTTTTAGGCAGATTTTAGCGCTGTATTAATATTAATTATTTCTGTTAATATCTTATTGATAGTGTGGGTAACCAATATTAAGAAACTTAAATTATGTAGAAATCTTGTTTTTCAGTATGTCAGATTATCCAAGAGGTTTGTGCCAGAAGTAATCAACTATTTACAAGGAATTTTGTTCCTTGCATCCAAGAAGGAAGAAGGTGTACTGTATGATGTCATTCCACCCTTCAAGCCTATTGGTCGCAATATTAACATGCTAAGATTACACTCAACAAGCAGTAAGATCACAAGGTATTTACCAAATTCAGTTTGAATTATTGAGAAATGAGTCTTATGTCAAGTATTTATGTTGGGAGCGTTAGAAATGTCTCAAGTCAGATTACTCCTCTTTAACCACTTGGTGCCAAGATGTTCAAATGTTTTCCCTGCCACCTGACTGAACTTATTTCTTGAAATGACCGGAATCATTTTTCTTCAAGAATACCGCTGACACAAAGAAACCCTGACTAAACAAAGCCAAGAGAACAAAGGTTCTCATGGAAGCACCATTATTTTTGTTTTATCTTTCCAGAAAATATCAGATTTATTCAACAGAAATCACAAAACCAATGCCACTTCCAAAATTTCACTTGGGAGAATCTTTTTGCTATTTATTAAGAACTTGATTCTACCCTGTTATTATTGTAAGTTGTCCCAAAAATGTATTACCAGTCACTCAACAGTAATAAATACTTAAAACAATTTGTGTAGAAACATGAAGATCCAGCCTGTTCGTATTCTGGAAGTTCTATCACAAGCAGACCATCAGGAACTAGACACAGATGAGTTCAGATGTTGGTGTCTTGCTACCAGTCTAAGCCTTCTGTCACAGTTTGTAGAGCTTTACAAAGAGTTATCAAGTGCTAAGGAGATTTTTACACCAGTGAAGGCATTGTTAGAGAGTGGACGTATGCCTATCCAAAGATACCCTGAACGGATCCAGGTACGAAGACTACAACAACATAAGAACTTACTCCGTCAGTTGCTTAGTTGCTCAGTTTGTTAAGCAAAAATGTCAGCAGGGTACCAGTCACAGACAGTGATTATACGTTATGATGATGGTATTCTGGCTGGTAACCTGGTTAAGCTTGGCAAATATTCAGGCTTGTCTGTGAAACTTGGCGCTCTGCTCTTATCATTTATTGGTATCTCTCAATACGCCAAGTTTCTCATTGTTTCAACAAAACTTACCAACAATAAATAGACATTTCAGCTATCCTAATAATTTACTTCCTGTAAGCAGTAACTTTGATTAAGCCAAATGGCCTCAATCTTAATAACTTCTAGCTCATGTAAACTTTTTATTGACCAATTATTGAAAAATAATGATGAACTATAAACTTTGACCTTAGGAGCTGCATGAATCTCTGAGTAAGCAGCTGAAGTTACTAGATGATAAACCCAAGAAATGTCTACAGCGTGAGAAGAAGAGACCCTACACTCTTCACATGTTTGAGCCTAAGATTGAAGAAGAGTAAGTTAAGCAAGTCAGTAAGCTGATGATCCAAGATGATAATCTGAGATGGATAGTTTTTATGAATCTAGAAGGAAGGAATCATTCGTGAACAGGACCCATTTTCATGGCTCTGTGTACCGTGGAATTCTGGGCTTACGCCTTGCCACGGCCCGTAGAAGTACCAGCTTTACAGAGCACCGTAAGCGTAGAATTCTTTGGTAACCAGCGCCATGAAATTGGGCCCAGAACGGTTGGTCTGAAGATTGGTCTCATTCTTAGGCCATATCCGACTTGGAAGCTGCGGCTGCGGCTGTTGCTGAGGATGTTGCTCAGGACATCCTATATTTCAGCTGATGATGACGCGGCAATCCAGCCATAGCCACAGCCATGTCTGCCAATTCAGACACAGCCCTTAGATTACTTGGTCCTTGTCCTGGTCTTAAAGTCAGCATTGATCTAGTAGGATTCGTAGATCTAAACACCAATCTCAGGCCGTGTCCAAACGACTGCAGCTTGATCATCACAGGAGCATAGGATGCAGATAGCTATACATGTACCCTTAACAACAGCTGTAGCTGTAGCCGCTAATTTAGACTTGGTCTCAGTCTTGGATTGTCAATTCTTGGTCTTTGTCTGTGTCCAGTCTTTAGGCCCTTTAACATTTGTGACTCAGCCTGTGTAAATGAGACGCTTTGAGGTAAAAATTTAAGTCCAAATTTCATCATGTAGGGCATCTTCCAAGGATTAAAAAGACACCACACTAACCTCTAAAGAGTTGACTGTTCTGGATTGGAACCGTAAACTCTGTAGAGGTCAGTGTGGTGTCGTTTTAATCCTTGGAAGATGCCCTACATGATGAAATTGAAATTTACATTTTTACCTCAAAGTGTCTCATTCACACAGGCTGAGTCACATTTGTTATCACAAGTCTTAACCTTTAAAACTGTTTCTGCAACAATAGCTTACGATATAACCATGACAAGGTTTATTATTTTAACATAACTGATGAAGCCGGTAGCCAGTAGCCAAAGCCAAAGCCAAAGTCATTCACTTCAGGCGCAGTCTTTCATTTGGATGCCCAAACCAGGAGTCAGGATACCAATCCAGTTGTTTTTGTTTCTTGATACAGCTATGATCCAATCCGTAAGAAGAGAAAGAATTACGGTACTGATAAGAATGAGAAGCAGAGACTTTTACACAACTACAAACGAGAACTGAAGGGTGCCATCAGAGAAATCAGAAAAGATACCCAGTTCTTAGCAAGGGAGAAATTGAAAGAACAGATTGAAAGGTAAATTTTTCCAAACTTAGTTAATAGTAGCATTTGGGTTGACAAACTTGTCCGGATAAGCTTAATTTGTTTACTGTAATTAGCAAGAAGTTTTGATAAGATGGTTTATCATATTAGGATGTCTCAACCCCTGCAAGTCTGGATTAATTTATCTAGGTGGAGTGAAGCCATTAATGGGTGTTGGTCAAGAACACAAACACCATGAGCAGCCAAACCCATATTTTATCTACTTGCCCATTGAACCTTCAGCTAAGCTATTGTTACTTCCAAATGTTGATTTTCTTTAATATTATGCATGAAGTTTATCCTACTTTGCAGACCTTAGACTTTATTCTGATATTCCTTGTATTTTTGAAACAACAAGGCTTTTTTTCATGTCCATGTCATTATTACACAGTTTGTATTTATATATTTGCATATTTTACACATTTATTTGCTGTACTGTTGTTATTTTTTCTTCTGCTCCAGCCTATTTCCAGCCGACATATCTGTGAAAACGTTTATTGGAGTTATTGATATTGTGTATCTATTGCTTGTTTCACAAATCTTGTAACATTTGTTGCAGATATTAACAGATTGATTTATTGTTTTACTGATCACTGTTCAATTTATTGGTATGTATTTCATCTGCTTGCTGCTCTCATTTGATCAACTTCTCATCGGAAAATCATTTATTTATTTCTTATTTGCCTTTTACAGAGATACGGAGAGGAAAGAAAAGGTAAAGCGAATACATCAATTGTTAGCAGGGCAGGAAGGTGACTACCAAGCAGCCAAGCGAGGGCGCATCAACTTAAAATAACGGCAGGTGTGTTTTTGTCTAATGTAATTCGCCATTTTGTGGGTGTAAGGCGTTTCTCCAATATATGAAGGCGTTTCAATTGAGGCTGACCTGGAAATAGTCAGGTCATTTAAACCATTCAGCAGTGTTAGCAGCCCTGAATGTGGGCAGGGAACCAGATATGAGAATCTTCAATGTGCTCAGTCAAAGCTAGGCTGAGTCTGAATTAATGACCTTAGGAGCGACTATTGCTGGAACTCTTACCAGTCCTATTCTCCTTCAAAGTTGTCCATGCAGCCACCATTAGGCAGAGCCAGAACCAGAGCCAGTTGATTCGGACATGGCTTTGTTCTTTTAGTTTGACCTGATGATGTCATCAACCATGTTCTCCAGAGACGTCGGTCACAATAACTTATCCCTTTTATTAATATGACTTTCTTTTTCATCAATACTTTCAAAATAAATTGTCCAGATAATTTTTCAAACTCATTGCTCACAGAGTACATGTACATGACAAACATTTTGCAGTGTCTGGTGCATTGCATTAACCAAATTTAAACTGCTGTATCTGAAAGCAACACAGTAAAATGAAGTTAAATACTAATTTCTTCTTACAAGTGCCTTGGTTGAATAATTAGTTTCAAAGTGAGTAAACCTTGGCAAAATGTGCTCTAGAGGTCTCACAATAAAGTGCACTACGGTGTGCTGGATGGAATTTTAATGTACTTTTCATTGTGCTTTTAATAGTAATGTTAATAAAGATGTTTGCATTAATTATATAATGGAGTAAGATCGTGTCTAACTACCGGTGTTGGGCAACGGCCAGACCACGAGGCCACAGGCCTAGTCACCAGCTGACGGGCCAGCTACGGTTGCAGTAACCACAGCAGATGATACAGTTGTCGAAGGATTCACCCTATTGGCCGACTCTTGATGAGAGTTGTTCCAATCCATCACCCAAATGTCCTTAACGAAACGCGCAGCGTAGAGCTTGGGCAAGTAGACGCAGACCAGCGTCAGGTAGGCGTTGAGAATCAGCGCCAAACACAGAGTCGCCACCTTCTGTGGGACTGCCACAGCCGTGGTGTAGACGGGTACAGCGGCCAGACACAGCACCAGCGTAGAGTAGACGCTGACGGCGATAAACTTGGACTCGTTGTAGTTACTGGGTACCTTGCGGGTCTTGAAGGCGTAGAAGCAGCAGGCTAAGATCAGGAGGAGGTTGTAGACGCACGAGGCAATGAAACCGTTTCCAAACTGACAGTAAACTTCCACGTATTTCTCGTTGGGTCTTGGGGTGAGATACTCGGGTTTGGACGGTCCAACAATCACGGAAATGATAACGATGACAATCTGAAATGAATCAATGTGTACACTATGTTCGTAATTATCCGTGCCCAGTTCTTTGCCATTGTTTTACCTTTGATAAAACGTGGCCGCTCCTATTGCCACCACATGGCCTCTAGTTTGGACTGATATGTCAATTATTTGGGTTATAAAGAATATCTTCTTTCTTTAAGTATGGATTCAGAACTCAAGCCGTTTTGGTTTGTGCTGATGTTAATATTAAATTCCGTCAAGAGTGGTCAGATACCTGAGTGCGTCCGGAAGGTATCTGACCACTCCTGCTTGAAAATCAACTAATTACAGATTAATCTTTTTGAATTGTTCGTGACGATGTCTTAAGCAATACATTGCTTGACAAGCGGCTTGGATCGCTGCAATACATCAAATTAAGAATAAGGAAAAAAACAGTTTACGCTGTGCTTGTGTTATCTTGTCTTATCGTTCACCTGTTTCTCATTGTTGGGGGAAGGGGGAAATTCGAAAGGTGGTGGTATCGACTACTCTATTTTATACCGTTTACCGTATTTTAAAATTGACATCTTTGGCAGTCTGAAGTGACTTATTTACATCACTAATTACTGAAGAAGTCAAATCACCAGATGTTTCCTCTGATAGTAAAGTAAAACTTATTCAAATGCATGTCTAGTTTTGTTTACCCGTGTATAAGAATCATTGCAGTAAAATCGAGGCGTACAAGCAATTTGCTGGGGTACCTCCCGAAGGTAATGTGTGATTTTGTGTCATTTGATATTGACTGAGCAATCAGGTAATATTTAGCTGTTCCGACTATCAGTCGGAACAGCTATTGTTTCTGTCGAGATTTTTATTTTTTTTTATTAGCTGTTCCGAACTTTCAGTCGGAACAGCTATTGTAATCGTCCAGATTTTTATTAGGTGTTCGGACTCTGGTCCGAAGACCTCTTGTTTTTTGTTCGGTTTTTTAGGTGTTCGGGCACTCAGCCCGGAACACCTATTGATTTTGTTCGGGTTTTTTTTTTTTTTTTTTAATACCTCTTCTTCTTCTCACCGAACGTTGTCCGCTAACAAATGCACACTGCTTAAAGTCACACAAACTTCAAACTTCACACACAGTTAGAACTTCACTAGGACAGGAAACCGTTTGAGTGACGTCATGATGACGTCATCGGGTGTCGAATTACATTAAATCAAAGTTTATTATTTCAAAAAATCATAACTCCTGAAGTACACAATGGATTTTTACAATCTATACATCATCGGAAAGGTCATTCAAAACTGCGTAAACGCTCTACAGACATGACCCCAATTTGACCTTGTCTTCCGGTTCAAACCGGAAGTTGAAAATTTCAAAAAATCATATTTTAAGAAGTACTTATCACATGATCACAAATCTTGCATCAGATTGTAGAAAATTGAGTCTTCTCAAACTTTTGCATTGGAGTGACACCATTTTGACCTTTACTTCCGGTTCAAACCGGACGTTTAACGCAAATCGATTGTCCGTGTGCGTTCAAGCGTGTCCAACATTGCTGTACAAAATCCAATGCCATTATACATGTACACGTGTGTGTGTGTGCCTGGCTGTGTGACAACGATGCCCCATTGCTATGCACGTTAACCACACGTTGTTCTTAGTCTCTTCTCAAGGTGCATACTCCACGCTTTGTTAGTCTTTAATACAGGGCTTATTTAAACATTTAAAAATCAACAAAAAATCAACCGTTTGAGGTATGAACATAATTCTTTCGACAAATGTCAAGGTAAGGGAGGGTCTTTCTTTAAGACACAATAAGTGACCTCTGTGATATCTACTTCCGGTCAAACCGGAAGTAGCTTTTTATATAAAATTGCTAAGAGCTAGGAACATGATTCTTTCACCAAATACCAAGGTTAGGAAAGGTCATTCTCTGTTGCACATTGGGTGACCTCTATGACCCTTACTTCCGGTCAAACCGGAAGTAGCTCCTCATGTAAAAGTGGTTAGAGTTAGGAACATGATTATTTCGATAAATATCAAGGTTAGGGAAGGTCTTCATTTGTGAAACGTTAAGTGACCTTTGTGACATCTTCTTCCGGTCAAACCGGAAGTAGCTCTTTATTTAAAAATGGTGAGAGCTAGGAACATGATTCTTTCACCACATACCAAGGTTAGGGAGGGTCCTTCTCTGTTGCACATTGGGTGACCTCTGTGACCTCTACTTAAGATCAAACCGGAAGAAGCTCCTCATTTATGCATGGTAAGAGCTAGGAACATGATTCTTTCACCAAATACCAAGGTTAGGGAAGGTCCTTCTTTGTCACACATTGCGTGACCTCTCTGAACTCTACTTCCGGTCAAACCAGAAGTACCTCCTCATTTAAAAGTGGTTAGAAATTCCTGTCCAAACCGGATGTTCAAATTAAATATTGTATTATAAACCTCAATTTAACGTATGTTTTTCTTCATATTTTCTTAAATATAAGTTGGATTAACTTTTAATTTCATTTAACTTTTAACACATGAAATATTTTTTATAAATCACACTCCGAACACCTAGTTTTTGTGATGCCACAAAAACTCATTTCTAGTTTTTTTTAATACTTCTTCTTCTCACTGGCGATTGTCCACTTTCAATTGCACACTTCCGAAGGTCATATAACCTTGAAAATTCATACATAGGTAGTTTATGGCAAGGAGACGAAACCGTTTGAGTGACGTCATGATGACGTCATCGGGTGTTGAATTACGTTAAATCAAAGTTTATTATTTGAAAAAATCATAACTCCTGAAGTACACAATGGATTTTTACAATCTATACATCATCGGAAAGGTCTTTTAAAAATAATTAAATGTCTCACAGAGATGACCCCAATTTGACCTTGTCTTCCGGTTCAAACCGGAAGTTGAAGCAAAAAATGCTTAAAAAGTCACAATTTAAGCTGTGGAGTCAATATGAAACAGAATTTGGACATGGTTTTAGTGTACGAAATAAAGTGTAGTTTATGACCTTTGAAAATATTACATTGACGACGTCATCAAATGTTACAGTTTGTTACGACGACGAGTTTAAAAATAAATAAAAAATTATTTCAATTTTTTTTTGAGCAAACTACATGTTGAATTTTTTAGTAATAGATAACGACTATAAAAGCCTAATTGTGAAATTTGAACAAAATTGGCCGTTGAATAACGAAGTTATATTAAGGTGAAACGTGCCGTTTTTAGCGCGATCGCCGATAGAGTCTGTACAGTTACCTTACTGTATTGCACCCCGTGCGTGTGCACTCTAGGCTTTTACTGCACGCTGTGTATATACATACACGCAACAAGTCAGGGCCCAATTTCATAGAGCTGCTTAACGGCAAGCAAATTTTTCTGCTTACTAAGCGTAAACGTATTTCACCAGCGTTTGCTAACTTAAGCACGTAAACAAACTGCCCACGCAACAAAAAAGTACCGTCTGCTTAAGCAAAAAATACTTCCGATCGAAAAATTTATAAAATGGCGGACGAAGTCAACGGAGTAGCGGTGGCTAAAAAATCAACAAAAAAGGAAATTATCGATGGAAATAATAAAATTTTCTGATGGAATTGGGTCACGTCAGAAAGCGCCCCCTTTGGTTCGATTAATAAAGAGATATACAGCCAAAATGAAACTTTGTATTACATTGTTACAATGTTTGATCGATGTTTGGTAAAACTAAGTTTTCACAATGTGTTTGTACACATTTTTACGTGCAATATACGCGTACCTCACACACAAAATAACTAGCTGCCGATGATGTTTCATAACCGTTGCTGTGCACATTTTTAATAGTACTTATGGGACTGGACTAGTACAAAGTTAACTTACATTAACGACTCCGTGATACTGAATGGATCACAAAGGACATTTCTTTCGTCATATTTCTTATTTATCTTAAAGATCAAGGTGAGTCATAACAAAAATTGTGTCAGTCATGATGTCCGTTCCCTTTCTAAATTCTATTCTACAGTACTGCAAAGTTAACGCCGTTATTTTCCCAAGATTGATTTGCTTTGGCAAAACGTTCACACCGTATGAAATATGACTGTTGTTAAATTCATGTCTTTACTGTAATTCAGGGCAATTTTCCAGCCATGCCTTTCGATAAAACTAGTCTATTAACAGGATAATTACATTGATTATCATGACAATATTGTGACTCTCCTCCAAATTATAGCGGCCATTTTGACACAACATGACTTGCTTAAGCACAAAAACGAGTGTTTAAGGCTGTTTGTTGGTTGCTTACCGCGCTAAGCAAAAAATCGTGCTTAATAGAGGCTATGAAATAGAAAATCTGTTTAACACGCCTGTTAAGCACAAAATTGGCTGTTGAGCAGCTTTTTGAAATTGGGCCCTGGTCTTGTCACAGTTCATCGAACTTTGCGGTGTGTTAAGTTCTGTGTGTGTAATAATGCCAACGCAAAGAAAAACTGTTACGTCATGCCAAGTTCAGTGTGGAAATGTTTCCCTTTATGTCATTCTGGTGGCTTAATTGTGACAGGGAGAGGAAGAGGAGACTTTACTGAGATGATCACATGCTCACGTGAGTTGTTTGATTTATAATGGTGGAGAAAATGCAATTGACAAAGTGATCGTCTTTCGTTCTATATTTATAACACCGATCACGTACGTGCTTACGTACGAGAGTCACAAGTGTGCACCAGCGGGGCCAGAGGCACTTTACCCCTGCGAGAGTTGTTGTCGGGATTCGCTGAGTAAAACTGTTTAAAAGTAAAGTTTAAAAGTAAAGTCATCGATTTTCAAAATGTCCGTGTATTTCTTTAGCCGTGCACACTTGTGTTTATGATGTTTATCAAAGTGGGGTAGTTTTTATAAAACTTTGGAACTTTTTAATACAGATAATGAGCTCGGAATTTGAATCTGTCAAATGTCAGATTGACTGTACAGTACACCAGTGTTCAGTAAAGGTGATGTTACAAAATGAGACCGTTAATTTGATATAGCGCCATCAACGTTCACTAGCGATACACACTTCTTTATTTTATTGACACCGCATAGATGCCGAACAAAACGGAGGGCAGAAAGGGTTAATGTTTTGATAAAAGGCAATATGAATACTATTTTGAACAGACAACCTGGCGGCAGCCAATTGCACTGCGTGGAAAAGGAACACTTTGGAAAGTACGAAAACATTGTTTTTCCTGGCAGTTAAAATCAAAAAGGTAACTTGTTTCTCCTCCAGGAGTCGAGTTACAAAAAATGTATGCGGGTCTTTATAATTCTTAGTGACCTGAGTTGACCTCGCTTCCTGTCCAAACCGGAAGTCCCCATGAAATACATATGATAAAGCTCTTTTTAATTATTTTCATATTCATATTTAAAGGTTTTATTTGATTTCACTTTTAATATATCAAACAAAATCAAAACCATGCGTTATACGGTGTCTCATAGAGACCATTATGTTGCTTTAAATGTTTCATTCCTCCAAAATTTTCTCCAAATAAATAACTCAAAATTGAAATTAAACTGATCCTTGAAACTGTGCATATATTTGAACCTCAATATGAAGACGCAAAATAAAACGATGACGTCATCATGACGTCATCAGATGTTGAGTTACAATAAATCAAAGTTTATTAATTAAATCAGAACTCCTGAAGTGCACAATGAATTTTTACAATCTACACATCAACGCAAAGGTCTTTTGGAAACTATTTAAATATCTCAAAGAAATGACCCCAATTTGACCTTGTATTGCGGTTCAAACCGGAAGTTGAAGGAAACAATTGTTATAAAGCCATTATTTTTCAGTTCTTTGGTCAGTATAAAACGAGCTTTGGACAGTGGTTTCAGTGTGTGAGTAGGTAAAGGACTCTGCGTTTTCAAGTTTAAAACTGATGACGTCATTACATTAAACAGCGTCCTCTGGTAACAAGTTTGAAAACAATGGTGCTACAACACTATTTGTAACGGCTTTTTAGGTGTTCGGGCTCTCAGCCCGGAACACCTCTTGATTTTGTTCGGTTTTTAAGGTGTTCGGACTCTGGTCCGATAACCTCTTGGTTTTTTTTTGTTTTTTTTTAAATACTTCTTCTCCCTGGCGATTGTCCACCTTCAAATGCACACTTCCGAAGGTCATACCTTGAAACTTCATACATAGGTAGCATATGGCAAGGACACGAAACATAACTCCTGAAGTACACAATGGATTTTTACAATCTTTACATCATCGGAAAGGTCATCCAAAACTGCGTAATCGCCCTACAGACATGACCCCAATTTGACCTTGTCTTCCGGTTCAAACCGGAAGTTGAAAATGTTGGAAATTTTCAAAAATTCATATTTTAGGAAGTAGGAAGTAGCTCTTTATTTAAAAATGCTAAGAGTTAGGAACATGATTCTTTCACCAAATACCAAAGTTTGGAAAGTTCATTCTCTGTTGCACATTGGGTGACCTCTACCGGAAGTAGCTCCTCGTGTAAGAGTGGTTAGAGTTAGGAACATGATTGTTGCGAGAAATATCAAGGTTAGGTAAGGTCTTTCTTTGTGAAACATAAAGTGACCTTTGTAACCTCTACTTCCGGTCAAACTGGAAGTAGCTCCTCATTTAAAATTAGTAAGAGCTAGGAACATGATTCTTTCACAAAATAACAAGGTTTGGGATGGTCCTCTGTTGCATATTGCGTGGCCTGTGATGTCTACTTCCGGTCAAACCTGAAGTAGCTCGTCAATTAAGATTGGTAAGAGCTTGGAACAGGATTCTTTCACCAAATACCAAGGTGAGGGAAGGTCCTTCTCTGTTACAAATTAAATATTATCTTTTAAAGAACAATTTCATGTTCATATATTTAGATACTTTAGTTGCTACAGGGCTGTTCCACGGTGTCGGACGTACATTTCAGACACTTTACTGAAGTGTATCTTTACAGTGATACAACTAAAGGGAATTTTTATTCTGATAAGAAGTGTTAGGTAGTTACTTAAGTTATTTAATAAAGAAAATATTCATCCAAATCTTTTCATGTTGAAGCAACTTGCCTAAAACACCATGGTGTCGGACGTACTCAGAGAAATGATTATTTTTGTAAACCAATACTTATATCACAAACTCTGTGATGTGTTTGAACTTGATGAATTTTTTTTCCTATTTGTGGATTCATCAGACCCTTGTAAATACAATTCATGATAAGACTCATTTCTTTTTAAGCTCAACTTGTAGAAACAACCTTTATTATATCGGTGTCGGACGTACATTTGACGGTGTCGGACGTACTTCTCTGAAATAACATTTAAAAGTATAACAATCAGATAAAATTCCAAAACTTTTTGGGGTGGGAGGGTGGCTAGCATTCAAATATTAAACAGACTAAGCCATACTAAACATATTGGAAATGATAAAAGACAAGCTCCATGTAATTAAAACTGAAATGTGAACTTCAGGTCTGGTAAACCTTTTAGGCCTGAAAATGATGTAATTTTTCCCTATCACATTGTATTTACTGCAGTGTCAAACGTGAATTGTCCCCTATTTCCAGCAACAATTGGAGGCTCAATTTTTTTAACAACATCTTTTCTGTCATAGAAGATATGATCTTCACATTGTGGCCAATTCCAGTGACACGGTCCTTCCTCCCAGGGGCCTGCCAAGATATGTCGTCTTTCAAGTAGAATTCGGTCACTTTTTTTGGGTGTCCTCATCAAGCCCATTTTTGTTAGTCACATGTGGTTTGTTCCTTGCAACATTAACTCCAACTTCTTTGGCAAGTGCCAATGTAACAAACTTGTGCTTCCCTAATCTTGGAGCATCTTTTCACATTGGCTTGGCCAATAAATGTGCCCAGCGAGCCTCCCTCTTTCGCTGCAAACGGATTGCCAATCCTGGCAGCTTTAGCGAAGGCATTCTCCTGTTTTTCGGGCGATGACTTCACTGGCCGGCCGCGGCCACCGTCACCGTTTTTTTGTTGTGGCGATTGGGGGAAGTGGACATTATGCAGCTATCATAGAAGTAGATGGATCAGACATTCCCCATCGTCGTCCCGCGTGTGCGTAGCGCAGGCAACATGTTACAGTAGTTAGGGGATAATAGCTAGGGGCACAGACTAAAACCCTCGTAAAAACGTAATTGTTAGTCTGGCTCCCTACCCCTCCGACAAGCTCCCACGCTTACGGCTAGACCGACCGGCAAGCTGGGGAGTTCGTGCCCCGGGGTTTGTCTCTCTGGCCCCACGACACACGGCACAGGCTGTACGGGATATGCCCCAAGGTTTACGTTCCGCTAGCTCCCATGCTGAATGCGAATATTACGTTCGATTTTCATCATTATTTACAAATTGTATCAATAATCTGAATATATAAGTCTTTTTTGTCAAATACTCATGAATAATTGTAAAAAAAAAGGATTTAAATTTGGTTCAGTAATTTACTTTTATATGGCTGAAAGTAAAACTAACTCGGAAGATCACGTGATTTATCTGAACCACTTTTTTGGTTCGGATAAATCGTTTTTGGAAAATGCTCGAAAACGGCAAAATTTGATGGTTTCTTTTAAGAACCATTCTTCTCCATTCCTGAAAGACCTTTGAGGTCATATGTTAGCCTATTTTGTAGCCCAAATAGCCCAACGAAGCCGGTGTGCACCTTTAATGCAGCATGCATGCACAAATCACATGTGGATAACTTGCTTCCCAAATTGTGACCATATTAGGACATAAAGTAATGAAAGTACATGTAACTAATGAATATTTAATTTTATGCAAATAACTGAAACAAAAGAGAAAACTGTATTGGTTTATTTCCAAGTAAGGTTGGCCCATGTAAATTAGCGGGTTGGCTGTTTCATGTTTTGTTAGAGTACAGTTAGGGCAAGACATTGTGTGATTTGGATGGTGTCGGACGTACCGGTGTTGGACGTACCAAAAATTTGCACGTCCGACACCAGGATTTCCCATAATTAAAAATATTATTTACAGAAATAATTTTTTACATGGATAGAGGGTATCATTTGTGCTTTGTATAGTAAATTTGACAAGTTTCTTCCCAAGGTTAAAGTAGGGAGATAGAAAAATCTTCCATTTTGGTGTCGGACGTACATCAAAAAAGTTAGTTTCATAAAATGTTGAATAACACAAAAATTTTACAGAAAAAATAAATTTCTTTTCCACTATTGTGTAGTTACTATTGCACTCTTCAAACCATTACAAAACCAAAACAAACACTATTTAATCAGTGGGAGAAATCAGATCAGTTTTCCAAAACAATTTTTTTTACCCAATTTCACTATTTTTAAAGTTATTTTTCAGTTGAAAATAACAGCTGAACTGATGAATATTTTGACCTGCAAATTATATTTCCATAAAATTCATTTGATAAGCTTTAAGATGGTGTATCATTTGCCACATTTATCCCATTTTGAAATTTTGACATTGAGGTTTACATTTCCATGGAACTGCCCTACATCAAATAACAACTTTAAGTACTATAATCCGAACACCTTGTTTTTGTGATGTCACAAAAACCTATGTCTAGTTTTTTTTATTATTCTTTCTTTCACTAAAACCCTATTGACTTAGCATGTGACTTTTGTAACAGTCATATGTCTCTGTTAGAGTTATCAAAAGTAAACAAATCATATACCATATTAAAGCTTATGCCCTGACTTAAATATTAGATGTAATTAAATTAAACATTTTAATTAATTATTCATGTGACAGAGGTGTGAATATTTAATTAGCCAATCTTGTTCTAATCATATGTCAAGAAGTATACATCCGATCTTCATTTTTTTTCAGTTCTAAACTTACTTTATAATGTAGATGTGCACTGTCGCATATTCGTGTCTGTCACGTCATCATGACGACATTTATAACAGATTCAATATCTATGTACAAAACAAATGGAACAATTTCCTAAATTTGATCAAGTCTTAACCCCGTCTCTGCGTCCGACGTACTGTGTTTTTTTGTATAGGCGGGGACTTTTCATGGTAAAAGACTTACACAAGTTTAATCAGGCCAGATTTCGACGGAGTATCACTACATTTTATTCCTAACCGAAGGTTGACATCGTTGCGTTTGCAGCCCGTGCGTGCTGACTGCATGAACTCCGCCAGAGAATTGAAGCCTCTGAACGGCCAAGCTTCTGTGGATATCTGGTACAGAGCTACGACATTTACGGACGTCAATGAGGGTGACACTTCAACTGTTGTAGCGATTTCGCGATTGGCCGGAAATATGTATTTTATGCCAAATAGTACAACTACTAACGTTTGAAGCAGCCTTTTTCCAGGCTCGTTATTTTTGTATTCTTTTTACAGCACTTTGGTAACTTCAACAGGTTAGATGAGAAGTAGCCTAAAATTATGGCAATGCAACTATAAAGCAACGTATGTAGTTTCAACAGAAATTTCCCACGTTAATGCATGACATTTTCCGGTAGTGAACGTGGTTTCAATCATGGCATAACTTTTAACTGTGATATTGCCTCAAACTTTCCCCAGTATTAGTCAATCGTCCTTGATCTGCGATCGTGCAGACGTTAGGTGATTTATGGCATAAAATATTAGTGGACAAGTTTACATTTAAACATACTACCTTTTTTTGTTTTTGTTTGGGTTGGCTCCCGAGGATTTGATGTTAGGGAAATAAAACTGAAATAACTTAGCTTATAGTTGAAAACATTTGGCCGACTTGGAAAATTTTTCACTTACTCAAATAATTTTGGTTACGGAATCATTTCGGTTCCTCGGAATCATTGCCGTTACGCGGAATCATTGCGGTAAATGACCATTATTACATGAAATTCTTATGCAAGTTACTGTTTTCGTTGAAAGGCATTTTGTGAAAGGATGAACGTTTTATTTTTGTCTGATCATCAGCGGTATGATATCCGACCTGACGAAATTAAAAACGTTTTTCAATGTTTCTTTTCATTTTCTGCAGATTTAATAATGAGTTTAATCTTTCGACAAACTGAAGTCTAGGAATTTACCACGAAAAGTGTAGCCTTTTTTGTATTCCTATGCGGGCAAAGGACCCATACGCCTATAGTTTGTGTATGCCCATTCGATTTGTACATGACCAAAACATTAAATTCTTACACACGTTACGGTTTTTGTTAAAAGGCATTATGCGATGGGATGACTGTTTTATTTTATTGTCCGATCATCAGCGGTATGAAATCCGACCTGACGAAATTAAAAACGTATTTAAATGTTTATTTTCATTTTCTCCAGATCTAATAATGAGTTTAATCTTTCCACAAAAATATGTTTCTTTTCTCGATGACCCTCACATCTCCCCCCCCCCCGGTATAATTACTGTATCATTGTTTGCTATTCTTTAGGCCTTTTTCAGAAATTAAAACTTCAGGCTGAATGAGTTCTATTTTTACAATACTAAGAATGAGTAAAGTGCACTCTACTGTAGCTCATACTCTAAAACCCCAAGAAGATTTAGAAGCACCTCACAGGTTTTTATTTCATAAATTGGTTTAATACAATTACTGCAGAATCTGTCAGTTCTCTCTCTATCAATCTAAACATTACAGAAACACCGAACAGTAAACAAATTTGACTATTTTTACACAACTCATCACTACCTACAACTTCATTATAAAAATAATGGCCTTTCAAAAGACAACTACATCAGTTCTAACCTGCATTTGAACAATTACATATTCATAAATAGTGTAGCATTATTTGACACAACATTAAAATATCTCCCATGTATTAGATGTATTTATTTTTATTTCAAAGTCTTTGCCTCTATAACCATCCAACCAGGAATAGTCCAGTAGGTAAATTACCTTTTATCAATTCATTCTTAACCTATGCTCCATTTTATATTTATCTTTCAAGACAGAAGATGCCTTTTGATTGCCTCCTGATATTCAAAGACTTTTATGTTTTAAAATGTTTTATGTAACCATGTTCACTTTGAGAAAACAGTTATTAAACCATACAACCATTTCTAAAGAAATTGCCAACTTCATGATTTAGTGTTGATCTACATTCTTAATGTTATTTAACTGAAATTGATTTAGTCTTATTAAACCAAAATCATACAACAATGCTGCTATTTTGTTTGAATGTTTTTTTTTTTTTTTTATTTAGAAACAAAAAACCAAGCTACTTAATTCGTATGTACTATACAAACAGTAGAAACACGGAACAGCTCTGTGATTGTTAGTTACAATCACTATCTCTAGTTATTATTATTATTATTATTATTCTTTATTTCCACCAAAACCGTATTGACTTAACCACATGACTTTTCTGCGCAGCATAATTCATTTTTAGAAAACAAAACACCAGACAAATATTATACCATATGAAAGCTTTAGCCTTGACTTAGTGAAACGATGTAAAAAAAAAAAATTATTAGTTAAATAACTAAGTTACAGCGACATGAATATTTAATTAGCCAATCTTGTGGCCACCATATCTCAGGAAGTAAACATCCGATATTCATTTTGTTTCCAGTTTTAGACTTGTTCGCTATTGTAGATGTGCTTTTTGGATCAGTTTTTTATGTCACGTCATCATGACGTCATTTATAGCACATTTTGTATTTGTGTGCAAAGCATATTGAACACTTTTCTAAACTTGATCAGGTCCTAATCCCTTCTCTGTCTGCTGCTGCTGCGTTTTGTATACGCTCGACATACATTTTGTACACTTTATTACAGTTGCAGACTTACACAAGTCTATTTGTGTGCTCCTTGCATGTGGTGGCATAATCCGTCCACACTGTGACGAGATCGACCGTGCACAAGTGCATAACGTTAGTGGGGAGGTATTGGACGGTTTTACGGGGACATTTCTGTGGAGACCTGGTGGTATGTCAAGCTGTGTGGTATTAACGGACGTCAAGTCCGTTGTGTTTCACAACTGGTTACTCTATGAAATCGGGAAAAACTATCTTATAATGGACGATAGATCCTTCCTGCATGGCCTAACTTGTTTTAGTCATTATACCAAATGTAAAATAATAAGGCTCAGAACGGGATACACGACAAGCAATCAGACTTGGCATCAGAGCATATCCGTCCACTGTGACGAGATCGATCGACCGTGCACAAGTGCATAACGTTGTGGGGAGGTATTGGACGGTTTTACGGGGACATTTCTGTGGAGACCTGGTGGTATGTAAAGCTGTGTGGTATTAATGGCCGTCAAGTCCGTTGTGTTTCACAACAGGTTACTCCATGAAATCGGGAAGAACTTTCTTATTATGGACGAAAGTTCCTTCCTGCATGGCCTAACTTGTTTTAGTCATTATACCAAATGTAAAATAACAAGGCTCAGAACGGGATACACGACAAACAATCAGACTTGGCATAAAAGAGTGGATTCAGTGGAACGTCCTGCAGCAGTATTTCGATGTATGACTCTCTTTCACACCTGCTTTTTAAATCAACACTTGACAATATTAATTAAAAGCTTGGTTTTTAAATCATCAAACCTCATATATCTGTAATTAGATAGTGTTATAACTTTTATTTCCCCCTGGAAAAGTTCCCAGAGGCGTACCAAGTACCAAGTAAAAGTATGTACGTTGAATCATGGGGGAAGGAGATGGTTGAATCATGTAGAATCAAGATTGAGTTTAGAAAAAGTAATTTGTCATTCATTAACCATAGATCAACTGAGCAAGAACAACGTTGTTGTTTATTTTTAACACACACTTCAACATTCTACTCTGCCGATATTTTTTCTTGAACATTTGTCATCTGCCCTGTAGAGACACAGAAGACCTAAATATTGACAACAATTTTCTCTCAATTTTTGTTCTTTCAATACAATATTTTTAGTGAACGTTATAATAGTTTGAGTGAAGTGTTTAATCCCCTCGCAAGAATATTTTGATCCTGCAAAATCATTTCGTCCTTCGGGACAATATCTCAGAGAATGAAATATTATTTTGTTCACTCAGAATTATTTTGTTCCTTTCAAACAATTACTCTGAGGGAGCGAAATAGATTTCCATGTGAAATGTTATTTCGCTCCCTTAAAATAATATTTTGATCATCAAAACAATATTTTAGGGAACAAAATAGTATTTCTAGTGAAGTACTATTCCGTTCCCTCAAAATATTAGTTTGTTCCCTCAAAAGCATTTCTTCCTTCGAAACAATATTTTAGGGGACGAAATAGTATTTCGAGTAAAGTACTCCGTAAAAATATATTAATGCGTTCACTCACGATCATTTCGTTCCTCCAAAACAATATTTTAGGGAATAAAATAGCATTCTGAGTGAAACAATACTCCGTTCCCTCAAAATATTATTTCGTTCACTCAAAATCATTTTGTTCCTTCAAAACAATATTTCAGGGAATAAAACGGTATTTTGAGAGAAGCAATGTTCCGTTTCCTCAAAATATTAGTTTGTTCTCTCAAAATCATTACATCCTTCGAAACAATATTTCGGGGAACGAAATAGTACTCCGAGTAAAGTATTATTCTGTTCCCTCAAAGTATCAATTCGTTCAGTCAAAATCTTTTCGTTCCTTCAAAACAATATTTCACTCGAATAAAATAGTATTTTGAGCGAGACAATATTCCGTTTCCTCAAAATATTAGTTTGTTCCCTCAAAACCATTTCCTCCTTCGAAACAATATTTCAGGGAGCGAAAAAGTTTTTCGAGTGAAGTATTTTTCCGTTCCTTAGACCACTTATGACCCAAACTTGACCAATCCTTCCGGTCCAAACAGGAAGTTCAAAAGTTTCAAAAATCATATCTCCAGAACTAAACTTCATAAAGTCGTAATCTTATGTTGTTTTGTGGCTTACATTCTATGTGACATTTGAATTAAAGGGGTGACCCCACTTTGACCTTTACTTCCGGTCCAAACAGAAATCTCAAAATTTCAAAAAATCATATCTCATGTGCCAAATGTCGTAGAGTCATAGTCTTTGTTCTATTTGTAGCTTACATCATATGTGACATTTGATTATTAGGCATGACCCCACTTTGACCTTTACTTCCGGTTCAAACAGGAAGCTTTAAATAAAAAAAAACATTTCCTGTGCCAAATGTCGTACACTCAATCTTTGTACCATTTGTCCCTTAGACGACATGTGACATTTAGTTAACAGGCATGACCCCACTTTGACCTTTACACCCGGTCAAAATAAGAAGCTCTAAATAAATACAAACATGATAATGCCTCCTGACCCAATTGTCATACTGTCATAATCTGTATAACGAGTGGGCACATTTTAAAGGTCTAAAATAATTAATCAAACTACAAAAACTTCGGAACAGCCTTGTGATTGTAATAAACAATCACAATTTTCTAGTTGGACTTGTAATGTTTGACTTGTAAATAACTGTCGCCTACTCAATAATATTTAATGAAACAATATAGAAATCTCCAAGTCCAACAATGTTAATATATGGGAGGTTGTTTTGGAAATGATTGTTCCAAGATGTTTTTTTTTATCCTAGTTAGGATGTTGATTTTATGAAATACCTCCAACTTGTTTTCTTACCTGCACTGAAATAAGTATGGCAGCTAGTATCAGCTGGTCCTTTGGCCTGACGAAGCTTGGGCGCTTTGTAGACTTCTTACTCGACTCAAATATTCTACAGATTCGATTTACTTTGAGGAGTGTTGGAGCGTAGGTCAGAGTGACACAGAGGGAGATAATAGCCTCAGATGTACTGCATGAGGACACAGTCGGTAGAGGGAGGTACACAAAGAGAATGAAGAAAGCTAGCATGGTACCAAAGATTGATATGAAACTGAGTTCCCTGCTTGTAGCTTTGATAAGAGGGTGGCTACGATAGAACGTCATCCCAAAAAAGCAAAGAAGAGATGTACAAACACCGACTACACTCATGATTAGAATGACCAGTACAATTGGATCATGGACTGAAAATGTCGAGGCATCTATCAACTCACACTGTTGGAAAGTTTCGTCTGGCCAGAAACGCTCCTCACATGAGAAACAGGTTCCGTCTTTCACAATGGCATTATTGGCACATTTTTGGCATCCCCAACAACATTTCTTTTCAAGTGGAACCCTAATGTGTCCAAGTTTACAATCCTCTTTACATTGAGAGAAGGGAGGTTTGCCCAGTCCGTCCGGCCAGTGAACATCTTTCTCATTGACGTTAAGTTGGTGTTTGGCACCACGGGAATCCCAATTGCCTACTTGGTAATAACCGCCATTCCAGAAGCTGTCCACTCTGTAAGTCCCCTCTGGATCTCCGTTTTGATCAAACCGAAAGAGTCCATCAATGCCTTGGAATGTTACATTGAAAAGATATGGCAAAAATTCATCTCCACTGATCCCATGAAAGAGTTCACAGGTTGAAGAAGAGAACGGTACCGTACACTTATCATGCATCATGTCATCCAGGGCGTGGGCGAATGCGTAGACGGCATGATAAACTGGGCTGGAACGGTTTGTTGTGACTATGCGGCCGCACTCACTCCACTCACCACATCCCATCTCATTCATCCAAAACTCCTTATACTCAGAAAACCATGGATTGTCATCACTTGAAACTAACATGTCATTAAAGTACTCATCAAAATCAGGGACTTGATGGGAATTCAGTCCAAAGAACAAGTTTCCCAAAGTAAAATTCTGCAATCCGTATTCCTCAAAGAAAACAAAAACATCACTACCAACAAGTGTAAGCCTTTCATCTGGTTTCAGCTTATGAAACTCCAGCAAGATTCTGAACATTCCTGCATAACCCCCAAACATGACATACACCCTAGCCTTGTCAGAATCTAGAATCTTCGACACTGCCTCTGAGATATCAGACTCGGTGGCTTTTTTCCTCACCGCAATTGAAAAAGCTACACAGATTCCCTTCTCATCTGCAAGATTTAACAACTCCTGTGTGCCTCGGATACCGTATGTATCGATCGAATACATGACACCAATATACATCCATTTGAATCGAAGTAACGTATCGATGATAGCCCGTGCCTGAAGCTTATCTGGAGGAGCAGTGCGGAGAAAATAAGGAAATCTCGTTTTGTCACTCAATTCATCGCTAGTTGCAAATCCTGAAATCATTGGGATATCATAGAGGTTTGTAACTTTGGCAGACACAATACTGGTTGTGCTTCGACTCGTACCAACAATACCAATGAGATTACTACGTGAAGTGTTACCATTTGCAGCTGCGTGCAGACCGGCCGGAACATGCTGAGCAAGTAGAGAAACAGCGGACCACAAAGATGCATCTTCCATGTAACATGACTCACGGATGTCAAACCCTAGAGTAATATTAGGAAGTAAGTCCTTGTTGTTGTTGATTTCTTTCAATGTGTAAACCATCATCTCCACTCTTTCTAAGATGTGATTTCTCAGCCCTGATTGACAGGTGTCGTCCGAATGCAGGGGAAAAATTCCTCCGATGACGAAGTGTCCCGGTGCGGTGTATTTCTTCAAGACGCCCGATGGAACGCCACTCATCCCTGCATCAAACATCAACCAACCAACAGCAAGCAAAACGCCAACAAACCACATCTTTGCAAGACGGTTTTTCTCTCCAATGCAAGAAGTGCCACACTTGGTGGTAAGAGTGTTTTCTACCAATCAACTTGCCATTTTATACGCCACCCCAATTCGCTGCTTTAAGATCACTGCATTGACGTCATACACAGGAAGAGCCAATAGGAGACAGGCATTTCTAACCATTATGCAACTATGTACGCATAACAAAAACAAAACTTCATCTTCAGGTCCTGAAGACGAGACGCATTGTTTAAAAATAGAAAATAAAAAAAAATAAAAAAAAATGAATTGAATCTCTATGCGGGAGTCATAAAGCTGCTGACACAATAAGAAAATGAATATCTGGAATGTTTGTATTGTACACAGAAGTAAAAGATTGCTGCAGCCATCCTCAAAAACCGCTTTTAATTTCCAACTTCAAGGATGGTCTATTATCTAAACGCCACACTATTGTACTTCTGGTCCTAGATGATGAAGGAGATGTCCTTCATTGAAGCTCCATTTTCTGAGGGATTTCAGTCATGTAAAAAATTGAGACTTTTTAAAAAATAAGCCAAGGCCCCTAAGTATGAAGAGCAAGACTTTGCTCTTATTGGACATCACTCAACGACACATGAGTCTGACATTTCCTGATCTAAAAATATAGTCCAGTGAGCGACCATTCTATGATTTTATGTGAATTCTATCGAGTCTGCAACCTTATTATTCCTTTCCATTTGAAGGATGCAAAAATACTACAGTAATTTAAAATCTTGATTGAATAAAAACAATTTACCATTGTGACTTACGATTTCTTTTTTTGAACTGCTCGTATAGGCTGACATATTTAATGTATAAGCGACCTGACAAATAGTATTGTAAATCGGTGACCAGGTTGTTCTGTGCCTAGATGCACCATTGTTCTTTTATTAATCAAATTCACCAATGTCTGGTCATTTAATATAGAACCACACAAACTTCTGTGACGACCTTGTTTGTTGTTGGGTTTTGCAATTACATCCTTTTTAAAAGTATTTTCTGCGTCTGCTCTTCGTAAGATTTGTCAATGTTTCCCTCGTTTGTATAATGTCTCCTCCATTTATTTTTTTATTTCATTTATTTATTTATTTTCTGGGATGAAAGTTCAATGTCTTTTGTGCTGTATTTTATGTTATTAACAAGCCAGGCATGTTTCCCTGTGACACATGTTTGCAGTATAGTCTCAACCAACATCAAGATGAGCATTGATCGCATTGTGTAACGACTCGACTGTGTGAACTGCACATAGCTGTGAGCATGAACGATGTCCCGTGGTTCTAATGGTGGGTCAATCCACATCGACATTATTTCTGATTCCTTAAATTTAGCTGTTTATTGTTAGTTTCATAAAAAGGGGAAAAATCACGAGCTGTTAAAGATTATGAATAATATTTTTAATATGAACATTCTTTGTTTTTGTCGTTGCTTGGACTATGTCTTGGTCTTAAAGTCAGCAAGACGATAATCTAAGATGGATACTTTATAATTATGAATGAAGCAGGATTTGAAGGTATCAAGATAAACCTCAGTCTATAGATTACTTGGACTATGTCTTGGTCTTAAAGTCAGTAAGACGATAATCTAAGATGGATACTTTATAATTATGAATGAAGCAGGATTTGAAGGTATCAAGATAAACCTCAGTCTATAGATTACTTGGACTATGTCTTGGTCTTAAAGTCAGTAAGACGATAATCTAAGATGGATACTTTATAATTATGAATGAAGCAGGATTTGAAGGTATCAAGATAAACCTCAGTCTATAGATTACTTGGACTATGTCTTGGTCTTAAAGTCAGTAAGACGATAATCTAAGATGGATACTTTATAATTATGAATGAAGCAGGATTTGAAGGTATCAAGATAAACCTCAGTCTATAGATTACTTGGACTATGTCTTGGTCTTAAAGTCAGTAAGACGATAATCTAAGATGGATACTTTATAATTATGAATGAAGCAGGATTTGAAGGTATCAAGATAAACCTCAGTCTATAGATTACTTGGACTATGTCTTGGTCTTAAAGTCAGCAAGACGATAATCTAAGATGGATACTTTATGAATGAAGCAGGATTTGAAGGTATCAAGATAAACCTCAGTCTATAGATTACTTGGACTATGTCTTGGTCTTAAAGTCAGTAAGACGATAATCTAAGATGGATACTTTATAATTATGAATGAAGCAGGATTTGAAGGTATCAAGATAAACCTCAGTCTATAGATTACTTGGACTATGTCTTGGTCTTAAAGTCAGTAAGACGATAATCTAAGATGGATACTTTATAATTATGAATGAAGCAGGATTTGAAGGTATCAAGATAAACCTCAGTCTATAGATTACTTGGACTATGTCTTGGTCTTAAAGTCAGTAAGACGATAATCTAAGATGGATACTTTATAATTATGAATGAAGCAGGATTTGAAGGTATCAAGATAAACCTCGGTCAAGGTTGCTTTTTTTTTTTCTTTTTTAGGTCGCCTGCATTTATACTTTGGGAATATTGAAAATTATCAACTTGGAAATCAATCCTCAAAGTTTGCTCCCCCATGTGACAAAGTCTTACTTGTTGACCAAGATTTAAAAGAAATTAAATGTCAATACAAACTCATTTACAGATTACATGGTGTAAACAAAGTATCTGATGCATCTTCGTTCATATAATACCGTGACTTTAAACCGCTTTATCGATAGTTTTTTGTTGCAATAATGTGTTTAGGAATATGTTGTTGTTGCTAAATTTCTTACAATGTATACTGAGTTACCATCTGAAAGCAAAACATTGAAAGGAAATTAACAACTAATTTTCTTATTATAAGTGCCTTGGTTGAATAATTAGTTTCAAAGTGAGTAAACCTTGGCAAAATGTGCTCTAGAGGTGTATGTCAGAATGCAAGCAGATTTATCACACAATAAGGTGCACTACAGTGTGCTGGATGGAATTTTAATGTACTTTTCATTGTGCTTTTAGTAGTAATGTTAATAAAGATGTTTACATTAATTATATAATGGAGTAAGATCGTGTCTAACTACCGGTGTTGGGCAACGGCCAGACCACGAGGCCACAGGCCTAGTCACCAGCTGACGGGCCAGCTACGGTTGCAGTAACCACAGCGGAGGATACAGTTGTCGAAGGATTGACCCTATTGGCCGACTCTTGATGAGAGTTGTTCCAATCCATCACCCGAATGTCCTTAACGAAACGCGCAGCGTAGAGCTTGGGCAAGTAGACGCAGACCAGCGTCAGGTAGGCGTTGAGAATCAGCGCCAAACACAGAGTCGCCACCTTCTGTATGACTGCCACAGCCGTGGTGTAGACGGGTACAGCGGCCAGACACAGCACCAGCGTAGAGTAGACGCTGACGGCGATAAACTTGGACTCGTTGTAGTTACTGGGTACCTTGCGGGTCTTGAAGGCGTAGAAGCAGCAGGCCAAGATCAGGAGGAGGTTGTAGACGCACGAGGCAATGAAACCGTTTCCAAACTGACAGTAAACTTCCACGTATTTCTCGTTGGGTCTTGGGGTGAGATACTCGGGTTTGGACGGTCCAACAATCACGGAAATGATAACGATGACAATCTGAAATGAATCAATGTGTACACTATGTTCGTAATTATCCGTGCCCCACTCCTTGCCATTGTTTTACCTTTGATAAAACGCGGCCGCTCCTAGTGCCACCACATGGCCTCTAGTTTGGACTGATATGTCAATTATTTGGGTTATAAAGAATATCTTCTTTCTTTAAGTATGGATTCAGAACTCCAGCCGTTTTGGTTTGTGCTGATGTTAATATTAAATTCCGTCAAGAGTGGTCAGATACCTGAGTGCGTCCGGAAGGTATCTGACCACTCCTGCTTGAAAATCAACTAATTACAGATTAATCTTTTTGAATTGTTCGTGACGATGTCTGAAGCAATACATTGCTTGACAAGCGGCTGGGATCGCTGCAATACATCAAATTAAGAATAAGGAAAAAACAGTTTACGCTGTGCTTGTGTTATCTTGTCTTATCGTTCACCTGTTTCTCATTGTTGGGGGAAGGGGGAAATTAGAGAGATGGTGTTATCGACTACTCTATTTTATACCGTTTACCGTATTTTAAAATTGACATCTTTGGCAGTCTGAAGTGACTTATTTACATCACTAATTACTGAAGAAGTCAAATCACCAGATGTTTCCTCTGATAGTAAAGTAAAACTTATTCAAATGCATGTCTAGTTTTGTTTACCCGTGTATAACAATCATTGCAGTAAAATCGAGGCGTACAAGCAATTTGCTGGGGTACCTCCCGAAGGTAATGTGTGATTTTATGTCATTTGATATTGACTGAGCAATCAGGTAATATTTGGACTTGTAGTGTTTGACTTGTAAATAACTGTCGCCTACTCAATAATATTTAATGAAACAATATAGAAATCTCCAAGTCCAACAATGTTAATATATGGGAGGTTGTTTTGGAAATGATTGTTCCAAGATGTTTTTTTAAATCCTAGTTAGGATGTTGATTGTATGAAATACCTCCAACTTGTTTTCTTACCTGCACTGAAATAAGTATGGCAGCTAGTATCAGCTGGTCCTTTGGCCTGACGAAGCTTGGGCGCTTTGTAGACTTCTTACTCGACTCAAATATTCTACAGATTCGATTTACTTTGAGGAGTGTTGGAGCGTAGGTCAGAGTGACACAGAGGGAGATAATAGCCTCAGATGTACTGCATGAGGACACAGTCGGTAGAGGGAGGTACACAAAGAGAATGAAGAAAGCTAGCATGGTACCAAAGATTGATATGAAACTGAGTTCCCTGCTTGTAGCTTTGATAAGAGGGTGGTTACGATAGAACGTCATCCCAAAAAAGCAAAGAAGAGATGTACAAACACCGACTACACTCATGATTAGAATGACCAGTACAATTGGATCATGGACTGAAAATGTCGAGGCATCTATCAACTCACACTGTTGGAAAGTTTCGTCTGGCCAGAAACGCTCCTCACACGAGAAACAGGTTCCGTCTTTCACAATGGCATTATTGGCACATTTTTGGCATCCCCAACAACATTTCTTTTCAAGTGGAACCCTAATGTGTCCAAGTTTACAATCCTCTTTACATTGAGAGAAGGGAGGTTTGCCCAGTCCGTCCGGCCAGTGAACATCTTTCTCATTGACGTTAAGTTGGTGGTTGGCACCACGGGAATCCCAATTGCCTACTTGGTAATAACCGCCATTCCAGAAGCTGTCCACTCTGTAAGTCCCCTCTGGATCTCCGTTTTGATCAAACCGAAAGAGTCCATCAATGCCTTGGAATGTTACATTGAAAAGATATGGCAAAAACTCATCTCCACTGATCCCATGAAAGAGTTCACAGGTTGAAAAAGAGAACGGTACCGTACACTTATCATGCATCATGTCATCCAGGGCGTGGGCGAATGCGTAGACGGCATGATAAACTGGGCTGGAACGGTTTGTTGTGACTATGCGGCCGCACTCACTCCACTCACCACATCCCATCTCATTCATCCAAAACTCCTTATACTCAGAAAACCATGGATTGTCATCACTTGAAACTAACATGTCATTAAAGTACTCATCAAAATCAGGGACTTGATGGGAATTCAGTCCAAAGAACAAGTTTCCCAAAGTAAAATTCTGCAATCCGTATTCCTCAAAGAAAACAAAAGCATCACTACCAACAAGTGTAAGCCTTTCATCTGGTTTCAGCTTATGAAACTCCAGCAAGATTCTGAACATTCCTTCATAACCCCCAAACATGACATACACCCTAGCCTTGTCAGAATCTAGAATCTTCGACACTGCCTCTGAGATATCAGACTCTGTGGCTTTTTTCCTTACCGCAATTGAAAAAGCTACACAGATTCCCTTCTCATCTGCAAGATTTAACAACTCCTGTGTGCCTCGGATACCGTATGTATCGATCGAATACATGACACCAATATACATCCATTTGAATCGAAGTAACGTATCGATGATAGCCCGTGCCTGAAGCTTATCTGGAGGAGCAGTGCGGAGAAAATAAGGAAATCTCGTTTTGTCACTCAATTCATCGCTAGTTGCAAATCCTGAAATCATTGGGATATCATAGAGGTTTGTAACTTTGGCAGACACAATACTGGTTGTGCTTCGACTCGTACCAACAATACCAATGAGATTACTACGTGAAGTGTTACCATTTGCAGCTGCGTGAAGACCGGCCGGAACATGCTGAGCAAGTAGAGAAACAGCGGACCACAAAGATGCATCTTCCATGTAACATGACTCACGGATGTCAAACCCTAGAGTAATATTAGGAAGTAAGTCCTTGTTGTTGTTGATTTCTTTCAATGTGTAAACCATCATCTCCACTCTTTCTAAGATGTGATTTCTCAGCCCTGATTGACAGGTGTCGTCCGAATGCAGGGGAAAAATTCCTCCGATGAGGAAGTGTCCCGGTGCGGTGTATTTCTTCAAGACGCCCGATGGAACGCCACTCATCCCTGCATCAAACATCAACCAACCAACAGCAAGCAAAACGCCAACAAACCACATCTTTGCAAGACGGTTTTTCTCTCCAATGCAAGAAGTGCCACACTTGGTGGCAAGAGTGTTTTCTACCAATCAGCTTGCCATTTTATATGCCATCCCAATTCGCTGCTTTAAGATCACTGCATTGTCGTCATACACAGAAAGGGCCAATAGGAGACCGCCATTGCTAAGTTGTATGCAACCATTCGTGCTTATAACAAAACGAAAAAACATCTTCAGGCCCTCCCTCGAGACGAGACGCATTGGAATTTGTTGAAATCATTTTAAACGTTTTCAGAAAAGCGAAGCAAATGTAGAATCTCTACAAGAATCTCAAAACGGCTGAAATAATGAGAAACATATCAGTATACCGGCGGGAATGTTTATATTATAACACAGAAGTATTAAAGATCAATCTTTATATCAAAAATGTTTTGCACATCGTGACAGCTTCAGGCATCCTCAAAAGCCGTTATGGATTTAACTAGCAGGCTTATCCCACACTTAACTATTTTTGTACTTCTGGTCCTAGATTATGAAGGAGATATCCTTCTTTTAAGCTTCAGTTTCTGGTTTTCAGTCAAGTATAAAATATCAGATTTATTCAAAGGAACTTTATTTCATTCCATGGAACTCTGAGGTATACTTTATTATTCTTATTAAAATGTAATAGTACAAATTGGCTCTGATTGGATTTCCCTCAATGGCATATGAGACACATACTTCCCTATTTAGAAATTTAAGTAATCTAATAGGCGACCGTACCATTCAATTTATATTTTTTAATCAAGACGTAATCTAACTTCTTTGATTGGTTTGCAACCTTGTTTTGGTCAAATTTTTGCATCTGGAGGATGCAGAATGCTATAGTGTCCTTGATAGCTATATTAAATAAAATAAAAATACTATGGTCATAAAGGTGTCTGCTGACCGTGAAATAGTAATTGCAAATCTTCGACCGGAATATTGTATGCCTACACCCCTTTGTTCAACGAATTCACCGGTATCGTCTATTGTCCATTTAATATAGAACTCCGGAAAATTGTAATTAACTGCCGACCTTGTTTCTTATTGAGACTAAAAATCGGGACGTATTTTGTTATACTCTGCGTCTGCTGCCGCCCCTCGTACAAAATGTGACTAATTTTTCTTGTTCGTACATTCCCAGCCATTTCTTTAAATGCTCTCTAGCCGTTTAGCTATATTTGGTATTTTTAACAAGCCATGTTTTAGTATGGCACATGATGTCAATGTGTTCTGTTTAAGATACACATGTTGCATTGCTCGCATTGTTTATGTAAGAATGATGCGCACAGCCGTCCGCATTCGAAATTTCTTGTTACTATACACATAAGATTATAATGTTATTTCTAATTCCTAGATAGTTTCGTAAAATAAACAAATTAATTACGGGCTGTTAAAGATTATGAAACATGTTTTTGATATGAAAATTCCTTGTCTTTGTATTTGCTTGGTCTCTGTCTTGGTCTTAAAGTCAGCAAGATGCTTATCGAAGAAGAGTATTTTATATGGCTCAAGATTAATGTCAGCCTTAGATTGCTTGGTCTGAAATAGAACAAAAACAAAAAAATTCATCTTCAGGCCCTCAAGACGAGACGAATTGGAATTTATTTATTGTTTCCTTACTCATTGATGAAACATTGAATGGCCATGGACATCATAAAATGGCTTAAATCTATAAAAAGCATTACCTTCCTGTCATCCGAACAATGAATGTGACAAATCTTTTGAAGGTTCGTAAGTTAATAGAAATTAAAATTAATCTTTATTGCAAAATCCTTCCTTTTTAGTATACAAGATTTTATACATTTCACTGCAGCTTAAAATATCTTCAAAACCTCAGTTTTGCTCAACTTACAATTTGGGTTTTCAATGTCAGGGACGAGCGCATTAATTCCATGCTTAACTATTTTATCAAAGGACACCATTTTCGAACTTCCGTTCAACATTTAAAAGCGATGTTCTTTGAAGTTGCAGTTTCTGTGGGTTTCTGTGCACGCGTTGTATGTAAGCTATGTACGGGTACATGATCGTTTTGTGCCACAGAAATAGTCGTCGGGTAATGGAGACGAGCGGACGTCTTTAAGTGACATTGACAATGAAGTAATATGTGCAAATGGACGACCATTTGTTGTCATACATTCATGTTCCTGCAGAACGAATTTACCTGTATTTTCTATTGTCCACTAGATATAAAGCCACGGAGGCTTAAGTGATAACCTCGTTTCTTATGAGATTTTCATTTTGAACCTATTATAAAGCATATTCTGCATCTTGCTCCTCGTCTGATTTTCTTTGTGAAAGCTCCCTGCTCATTGGCCGTGTTTTGTAATCAAACTAAGTTGTACCATGGCAAGTGAGGACATTATAATTATGACCAGTGAGAATTTTTTTTTTTCAAAAGACATTGTGTATTGGCTCTTGTACTGATTTCTATGCTCCATCACCCGTTCCCAATACACCAATTATGCTGATTACGGTGTTTTTCTGGTCCTCGTGTATGGAATGCTATAAATACAACATGCTTTGTACTTAAAAATGGTGAACAGCGTTTTTATGATAAACCATTGATACCTCATTGGGTTATTTTATCTTAGCACATTTTTTTTTAATCCAGAGGAACTTAATTCCTACCTTCCCCTGAGTTATCTTCATTTTAGATATTTTCTTCTTGTAGCCCCCCTTACCAAGAGTAGGCCTAGCTTTTAGTTTGTTCGGGGCGAATATTTACATAATGACTTTTGTTTGTGAGTTGGCAAACCTATAGGTCTCAAGATGATATTGTAATAATGTAGGTAGTCCAGACATGTTCCTTCACGCACGAGGCGTTTGCCTATAAATGAGCCATCCCCACCCATGGGATTGCAAATCTTAATATTATCCAACCGATGGACACACAAGACGAAGACAAGTAGACAGACTTGATGACAATTTCAAAATGATGAATGTTCTGGAGTCAAGCCATTAATTTGTTGACATTAGCTGTTTTCTAGAAGTCTTCTTTTGGCCTAGTATAACATTTGGTGTTCATATAACAAACTGTTTCCAAGCTGATTTTCCCAGAATAAAAACAAGATTCAAACCAATCTCCATGACTTAAGAAAACTGAACATACAAAAATCATCTCCATAATATGCAGAATTTAAAACCAGAATTAAAGACCAAAACATTCTTTCAATGAATTTTTAACAGTTAAGTTTAAATGGCTTTTTTGTTAACGGTTGATTGAATTTAGCCTTTTCAAAAATGAAATTTAATACATGTATCTATAGTGCCCATAAATACTCAGTTATTGCTTTACAAGAAGTATTACTTTTTATTAGACACCCGCTCGTCACAATTATCCGACAACTGTTTCTGCGGCACAAAACGATCATGTACCCATACCTATTGTATCGTACAACGCGTGCGCTGGTCAAAGGTGATGTTTCGTGGCACGAATTTGTTTGTCGCGCGTTGTATTTAAGAGTTCCAGTCATTTTGATGCAAAAAAAGTAGATGTTTTGAGATTCAAGAAAAAAACAGAACATTTTTCGTGGCCACATTATAAAGGCCCTATAAACAGACTTCATCATTTAGGCCAAATAGGATAGGAAGACATTGCTTGATGGCTTAATGACGGCCTTACAGCTCAAGTTCGTAATCTAGAAACAAATAATCTTAAGCACGACCCAATTTATATCATACGCAGTATTACTCCCCGCAACCACACATTACATGAAAAAACAAATATCTCAAACATTGTACATTCCAAATGCCAAGGTTAAATAACAACGTGATACTATAATGCTTTATCTAAAATCGTGAATAAAAAGAGATGGACGTGTTTTATGGAGCCTAAGAGTTATGGTCTGTTTACAGTTATAAATAGAAAACTATATTTCGTTCGGTGAACTCTGATTTCCAAAGATTTGTTAATAGTTTTCTTTTAAACGTGATAAAATAACAACAAACAACAACGGTAAAGCCCTTTCCTTTCCTATGGCAATGCCGCTATTACCAAAATGTGTTGCTTTGTCTAAATAAAAATAAATAGATGACTACAAATAAAAATAAATAAATACATACATACATTCAAAAAACAAACAAAAACACAAACAACCCAACAAACACACAAACAAACAAACAAACACCCCAACAACCCAACAAACAAACAAACAAACAAACAAACAAACAAACAAACAAACAAACAAACAAACAAACAAACAAACAAACAAACAAACAAACAAACAAACAAACAAACAAACAAACAAACAAACAAACAAACAAACAAACAAACAAACAAACAAACAAACAAACAAACAAACAAACAAACAAACAAACAAACAAACAAACAAACAAACAAACAAACAAACAAACAAACAAACAAATAAATAAATAAATAAATAAATACATTTTATAACACGGAATAATTCCCGTTGAATTTAAATAGAACTCAATTAAATACTTTCAATGATTTGCAATACTTGAATATCAATGTTTATCATTATTTTTGGATCTGAAATTAATCCAAGGCCAACTTAAAGCCGATTTCCGCCGAAAGAATTGTTTAAACAAATTTTTGTCTTTGACCGAATTTGGACAGATGATGCCACGGACAGTGTTCAAAATACATGTAACACGCACATGGCAGATGGACATGAGATAATATTGGGATCCCGACAATATTTCATTTTCTAGTTTTTGATTAACTACCACGTATAATTTTTAGATTTGTTTTGTGCAATACCTGAAGTGAACGCTGTATGCCAACTTTTTCGAATCTATAAAAATAGCTATTTGAAATTAAAATCTAACATTTTCGGGTTAAATCGGCCCCAAAAAACGGACCCAGCATCTTTAATTAAGAAAAGTTGAAACTGATATTATAATTGTACTCACTCACTCACTCTGTGAATCAGTCGCTAAGGTTGTCGGTTAATTTAGCTGTGGTTTTAGAATGTTGACTTCTTGAGCTCGTTGTGTGCTCAGGGAAGAACGAATTTCCGGTAACGTGACTGTGCCTAAATAGGCTGCGATCGTTTCTTGTAATTACAGGTGCCGACTGCTAATTGTAGCTGTCTGTTCACAGTCGTCATCTTTGACGTGATGAGCTAGCACGGCATCCTTCATTTCTTGATATCGCATCTTTCTTTTATTATTTTGAATGTGAATGAAGCCACATATATCTGCTCCACTGCTCATAACATGATGATGATGTTTTGTCGTGGTACCCTACTCTTCATCAGTCTCATCCTACAAGTTTTCAGTTCTTCCTCATCCAAATGGATAAATTATACCAAGGAGGGTGATATCATTCTCGGCGGATTGGTACCGTTCGAATATGAGCCAACTTGTTCAGGAGATTTAGGGTCCCGTTCCATTGAAATTGTTGAAACCATCGTGTTTTCTATCGAGGAAGTGAACAGGCGTCAAGACCTACTGCCAAATATCACTCTAGGTTTCGATATCAGAGATGGTTGTAATGATGAAGATATGACATTGTCATCAGCTCTTTCTCTCATGAGTCACTACTCAACTGCCGACCCAGCCTTTGAGATCCCCAGTTGCAATTCAAGACCTCCACTCACCGGTCAACTCCTCGGTCTTTTAGGTACATCCCTGAGCGCAACGAGCATAATTGCAGCCAAAGCTACCAACCTATACGGCATCCCAATGGTGTCTCACTCCGCAACGAGTGAGGAGTTAGGTGATAAAACTCGTTTCCCGTTCTTCTTACGAACTGTACCATCAGACAAGTTTCAAGCCAAGGCCATCATTGATATTTTGACCCATTTTCAGTGGGTTTATGTCGGTTTAATATACTCATTGGATACCTACGGAGTTCTAGGAACACAAGAGATCGGGACATTGGCTGAAGAAACTAACGTTTGTATTGCCTTTTCGGTATCGGTTCGAGATAATGCCACGCCTTTCAATATTAAGGCAGTTGCTAAGAAGATAGCAGCGTTCACGAAGGTCAAAGTTATAGTGATGTTTGGTGGATTGGATGGAATGTACTTGGCTTTGCAGGAGTTTCACCTGGCTAATCCGAAAGAGAGGCGTACCCTGATTTGCAGCGATGCGTTCGAGACATCAGCTCTGAATAATGACCTTGCAACTATGGTTCAAGGGAGTCTAAAAATACGGCTTAACTTTTACGAAATCCCTGGCATTCAGTCTCATTTCAGTCAATTGATAAACCAGAGTCAAGTAAATCCATGGTTTCTCATTTATTTGGAATCCTGGTTGAAGAATAACAACTGCTCAGACATTACAACCTGCCCAATGTCTTTCTCTGGAACGAGGATGCCGATTTACTTGTCTGTTTATGCATTTGCGCATGCGTTTGACAATATGCTGCGATCACGGTGTCCCCAAATGACAAAAGAGTGCCTCACCATAGTACGTAATATCACTGGTAATGAGTTCACACCTTATCTCTTCAAAGTCATGTTTAATGGACCAACTGGTAACTTTCAATTCTATCCGAATGGCGACTCAGGTGGAGCATACATCATTAAGTCTCTAACGGCAGACTCAACCAGCGTCACTTGGAATGAAATTGGTTTTTGGGACACCCAAAGCCTTGACATACCGCTCTCGATAAATGAATCGGCAATTACATGGCCAGAGAGTGAACCTCAACCACCGATTTCAGTGTGCAGCATTGAATGTCCACCAGGTCATCTTGTGATTCCAACAGAGGAGAAATGTTGCTGGGAATGCAATAAATGTGACCCGTATGAGTTTGTGGACGGTGACATTTGCTCGCCTTGTCCGGAACTTCTCTGGCCGACATCTGACTTTACATCATGTGAGACTATTCCAGCAACTATGATCAATGTACAAGATGCACTGGTTATTGCTCTAATTGCTCTCTGTGTTGCTGGTGTCCTCCTTGCGTGTCTGAGTATTACTGGCTTGATATTTTATCGTAATCATCCTTTAATAAAAGCTACCGGTCGTGCTCTAAGTCTTGTGGCCATCTGCGGTACCCTGATAGCCTTCTTGACTACCTTTGCGTTTCTCAAATACCCATCACATTCATCTTGCTCAGGATGTGCCGTTATGATATCTATGTGCTTCACTATGACGTATGCTCCCACCTTACTCAAGGTGAATCGAATCCATCGGATCTTCAAAGCAGCCAAGAAATCGACAAGACCTCCTCATATGATCCGCCCAAAGGATCAAATAATGTTGTCTACCGCTCTCATGATGATTCAGGTAAATACAATAAGATTTAGATAAATGTAGGTTCCATGACCCACTATTTTGAACTATTTATCCGATGGTAGCAGAATGAGGGAAGGAAGGTTTTTGTGTCTTTTTACAAAATATTGTGATTTTTGCAGGTGGAGTGAAATTGACAAAGAAAGACATGAAAGCACTAGTTAGGGGTGAGATGGCATTTAGTCATGTAGCCTTTATCATTGTCTTGTCACAGGTTGTGATCGTGACTGTATCTACTATGACGGGAGACATAAGCGAGCCAAAGCGATTCATGCCTGACAAACTAAGCAAGTACGTCGAGATTTACTGTCAGTTTGGAAACGGTTTCATTGCCCCTTGCGTCTACAACCTCCTCCTGATCTTGGCCTGCTGCTTCTACGCCTTCAAGACCCGCAAGGTACCCAGTAACTACAACGAGTCGAAGTTTATCACCGTCAGCGTCTACTCTACGCTGGTGCTGTGTCTGGCCGCTGTACCCGTCTACGCCACGGCTGCGGCAGTTATACAGAAGGTGGCGACTCTGTGTTTGGCGCTGATTCTCAACGCCTACCTGACGCTGGTCTGCGTCTACTTGCCCAAGCTCTACGCTGTACGTTTCGTCAAAAATATTGACGTGCTTAAGTGCAGTAGTATGATGACTCGAGAGTCTTTCTTTAAGATTCGTGGTTTACCTATCTCCATGGAAAATAAGACTATTCCATCGGTGATAACTTAAGACCTTACATCAGCGCTGGTCAGTAGTGTCCGAAAAAAAGCAAAAACAAAAAACAAACCTAAAACATTTTAAGGAAAACAAAATTGAAAACCGAAACATTTATATAGTGCATGCATAAAATTGATTACTTGATCATACTGTGTAGAAGAAAAGTAAACAAAACAACAACAATTGTAAATGACAAATTCTACCACAGCGATTACTAAGTGAATATTATGAATACTTAAACTGTAATATAGCTGCTTTTTGCTTTGAGCAGCTCAACTCGTATTGATGAAAAGTTCTCTCTATAGTTCCTTGAGGGCGCTATCGTAACTTGACGCTCTGTGCTAGCTGCGATAACCCTTATAGTATGGACAGCGGACACAATGGGTGAACTACATAAATATTTCCACATTAATCTGGTTTGCTGTACGTATTATATTTAGGAGCTTTTTAGGCTAATCATATTACTATCTTAATTATACTGGATTTTCATGAGTCGTGAATCGGTATGTGTCATGCCTCTTTTTATAAACAGCTGATGTTGCCGCCATGTCACTCCATTATCTCTCGTCATTACAGACGGTTAGGCACAAGTGTACTCGTCAACATTGACCTTTTAGTCACCTTGCTGGAAGGCTGTACACTGCAACATGCGATAGCAGGGAATCTCCATTCACGTTGTTAATAAGCACTGTTTTACTGACCAATAACGAACATGACGGTCCGTGTATGGGGATTATTTAATGGGGGCAAAAGGGCTTGACTTGCCCGACAGTTTACACAGAGAAAAACACAAGCACCAATTTCTTATAAGAAGTCTTTTTATTATATATTTTTTCTTCTTGCTTTGACCGAATTTTCCCCACTGTATTTGACCGGTTTATTTGCTTTATTTCATTTTATTTGTTTTCTGTTGGGCGGGGGCAACTGTCCCCCGGCTCGCACACTGCGGCATGAAATCTTGTTGAACCTTGACCTCGGCCAGGTCAGCCGGTCAGTACAAGGCACGCACTGAAGACTGAAGATGGAGACAACACAATAATTTTACTTGTCAGTTTTTTGGTCCTATTTGTGTCAGATTTAGGTACTGTATTAGTTTTAGTTTATGATTAACATAGATAACAAGGTAAATTGATGTTAACTGTTCAACTTATCTAGTTGGTTTCCTTTCCTAGACATCTTCACGCACGAAGAAATCACAAGCCATATCATCTTTACGCTACGATCATTACAAACAAGTTAACACCGCCCGCAATCACCAGTTTGACATTTTCATGGACGATTACAGATTGACAAACGCATACATTAAAACCTAGATGGATGGAATTTACAACCTGTCGGATGGAAAATTCGAATTAATTCCTGAGAAGACGACGCTTGTGTTGCCATAGCAACCTTATGGATCCGTCCGCCTCGCTGGTGAAAAGAGCTGAGTCTCCCCCCCCCCCCCCCACAACAAAAAGAGGGAGAAGACGAGAGAAAAAAAAAACACACATAGGGAAATGAAATGCAAGTCAGTCTGAGTAACTTTGTTTAATATAAACCAAAGAGATCTCCGTATATATTTCCTACGAACCGCTGTGTATACGTTTTATTAAACACCCCAAATCACAAACGATTGAAACAGTGAAATTGGTGACCGGATGATTGTCAGTCTTTTGTAACACAGAGAAACCTAAATGACAGTAGATAATTATGGTAGATGATAAACACCGTTAGTTTGACTAACTAATTCGAGGACTAATTTGAGGATATGAAGAAAGAAGGCAAATTTCCTCAGTGCAAGGCCTATTTGTCTCCTGACGTTGCGTAAATAAGCATGTAACTTTTAATTAGGTTTTTATTAAAGATTAACATCTATCATTATGGTTGCGGTGCTCGCTGCTAATAGGATTCGAACTGCCTCTAGCTGCCGGGCAATCTCGGTAGTTTAGTTGGTGAGACATCTGCTCTAGAATGGCGGGGTTGTGGGTTCATACCCCACCTGAGGAATATGCCTGTGGATTTTCTTCACAGGTCACGGGAAAGTACCGAGTACAGTACTCAAGACACATCGGTGTACGGTTAAAAACAAAAACAAACAAACAAACAAACAAACAATGGGTTTTTATTATTAAGATGAAAATATATCCAGCACAAATTAGTCTCTGTTTATTTTTTTGCTACATACACAAATTCTTAAAATGTTGTCACATATCAAGCACAAAACTGGCTAAGCAAAAAAGAAAACCGTTTATTTATCTGTTTTATTTATAGCTCATGACGCAACTGGGATAAAACAAAAAATGCGTCTCCCTCAAGAACATTATTAGAGGTTTATAAGTTTTCGTGTAAACTATTGTTTTGATGAAAATTATTTTTGCAGATATGTTTGTGGTAAATCCTGATATTGAACCTTTCCAATGCATTAATAAGATATATTATTACCTCAACTAAATTAAGATGTTAATTTGATCATTAAGTGTTGCAAATTGTCTTTAATTATTTCTATATTTCATAAACTAATATAAATCCCAACCTTTGAATTAATAACTTGGCGCAGGCCTAAATATTATATATTTTTTATATTAATGGATTTGGCATTTTAACAGTGGGACTTGAGTATAAATTGTGGGCGTGTTTGGCAGTAAGGCATACCGATTGCGTCTGAATATTTGCAAGAATCAAAATAAGCTTTCACTCAATTCCCAAAAGATACCTGGGTCTAGGAAAAATAAACCTCCAGCTTCCCGTCCATTTTATTTTCTTCTATCAATCAAAAGGAATCCCCAACACGCGTCTTCAAGTTTTACCTTAACCTTGAGTATTGAGTATGCATGAGCTTTGTATATCCATCGTGTGATCAGACCAAAATCATTCACCAGGGACATAATTGAATTTGTGTAAAGGGTAAATTAAGAACCTAACAAACAGAAAACGTCTTGTAGGCCTATCTGGGTCGATGAAATAGGTTTCTTATTTGCTCAGCTCAGTAATTGAAACATTTAATTGTTGAGGAGACATCTCTTTGCAGTCCACGCTCGTACAACACTTATACTTGATATATACTGTCTTTTAAGTAGAACCGAATTATATGATTTACCAACTTTCTTACCACATGCAGGCCGTCTTTTGTTATTTCTTCACAAAATGTTGACGAAGTTAACCACAGTTCTTTGAGCTTCAACAACATTAACCAAACATATTTGTCGCACTATTTTAAGGGTGCTTTTAATATTTTTTTATTTTATTTTTTATTATTACCAAGCACGAAACCATACATACGTTAGAATATCTTTCAACACAAATGATTTAACATTAAAAAATTAAAATGTTGAATTTGTTTATACGTAGCATGCGCAAAGATCTAGTTTACTGAAAATCAGATGATTTTTAAACAGTATTAACGGTCCCGCTTTAAATACCGTACAAATGTGATTTACGAACTACGTGCCCCAGCTGCACAACATTTAATTTTTTTAACTTATGTCAATTCATTTTCCATGGAAATCAGGAGAGCTTTTTTAACATAGGCCTATATATAAAGTGTGGTATTCCGTAATTTATGTAGTTTATTCAATTTGTGATTTAATATGTAACTTTGAATTTGAATATATCAGAGACAATTACTCAATTTGTTGGACTGTAAATTATAAAGAAACTGTTTTATTAGTGCAGAGTATATTAAAGCTTTTTTGTATTACTGATGATTCGTGACGATGATAATAGATTGTAGCTTGTATACCCACCTTCGCCGATAAAGCAGTGACTTTTAAAATCTGAGTTTTTTTTGTAATGCGCCATCATAGTTGTACAATGTCTACATGCTCAAGTAATATTTAAGTCAGATGCTCCAGCCAACGTAATATCGACACTGACAGAATCGAGTCGAACATCGCCCAGAAGTGACCTGAACAATCATCTGCACGCAAAGCACATCGAAGTAAAGTTTCATTCTCTGCCTCGTCGGGTTTGATGATAACCGCAAGCATAAATACGCCATAGCTACTACCGATGCATCAACATGTTTTTGTGGCTTATTCCCAGCGTCTTTTTTCTTCTTACTTCATCGGGGAGCTTCTCTTCAGTTCTCGGATCTCTTCCAAAGGAGGCTGAAGTCAGTTATTCTAAGTCTGGTGACTTCATCATCGGTGGTTTGTTTTCTATGCATTTCTCACTTGGTGGTTTATGCAACTATGGGGTGTTAACAGACGCTGTGCAACGATCAGAACTCTTTATTTTTGCCATTGAACAAATCAACAATCGCACCGACTTGCTCCCAAATATCACTTTAGGTTTCGACATCCGCGATTATTGTGGACACGAGTCGATTGTAGCGTCCGTAGCTCTTTCCCTGGCCGGTATAATTGGGACGGATGACGGTACACCTGAGTCTCAGCGACACGGTCAACTTCTCGGAATAGTTGGCACAGGAGGTAGTGCTACAAGCGTGGCAACGGCACTCGTTACAACTGTACATGAAATCCCAACCATTGGGTACCGTGGATCCACCATAGAATTAAGTGATCATGACAGGTTCCCATACTTTCTGCGGACCAGTCCGCCTGCAAATCTACAAGCCAGAGCGATTATTGATATCCTTGTACGATTTGACTGGTTTTACGTTGGACTGATATACTCCCTAGACAGTTATGGCATACATGGAGCCCAAGAGATCCAGAAGTTAGCCGAAGAGAATGGAATCTGCTTAGCGTATGCACAAACGATTCGCAAAAGTGCAACCGAAAACGAAATTCAAGAAATCGTGGATAAGATTCTGCGATTCAATGAGGCATCAGTGATTGTCTTCTTCTGCACTTCTGTTAGCGGAGCCAGTAGAATTCTACCAGCTTTGATACACACTGCTCCCGAGCATCCTGGAATTACAGTTATATCTAGTGATAGCTTTGCATCATCGACATCGCTCGTAGACTGGGGTGTAGCCAACCTCACAGAAGGAAGTATCTTGATAACAAATTACTTCAAAGAGGTGCCTGGGTTTCAAGACTATTTTCATTTGGTCCAAGTTGACAGCACACCTCTGAACCCGTGGGTTAGTTTGTTTTTCAAACGATGTAGAGAGTACAACACATGTTCGTATCTGACTAGGGGTAACTACCACCATGTTGTTGACTCTGTGTATGCGTTTGCCACGGCCCTTGATGAAATTCTGGTAGAAGATTGCGCGGGAAATGTAGACTGTCTCGTCAACGGTACCGTCACTGGGGAAAAGGTCATTTCGCATCTCAGAGATATCAAGTTTGAAGGGGTAGATGGTTTGTTTCAGTTTGATGCCAATGGAGACCCTGTTGGCAAGTATAGAGTATTGAGTCTGCAGCAAGACATGGACAGTTTATACGATAGTGTTGAACTTGGTGTCTGGGACTCACGAGATGCGTCAGGAGACCGTTTAGATATCCAAGTAGACGGTTTGAGGTGGTCTTATGGAGCAGAGAAACTACCAAGGTCCATCTGTCGAGATGAATGCCGTCCGGGATATAAAGTTATCCCTCTGGAAGACAAATGCTGCTACGGTTGTCAAAGATGTCCGGAAAATGCTATAGTGACTAACAACACGGAGTGCGTTGAGTGTGAAGCGTTCCACTGGCCAACTTTGGACTTTACAATCTGTAAAATGATGATTGCATCTTCTGTTGACTGGCAGAATGTTGTTATTATCATCGTGCTTGTTTTGTCTTCTTTTGGGGTCATTCTCTCATCCGTTGCTGTTTCAGGTATACTCTACTATCGTCAACATCCTCTGATTAAGGCAACTAGCCGGGAGCTAAGCTGCGTTAACATCCTGGGTCTATTCGTAACCTTCCTGTCTGTTTTCCTGATTTTGAGCTACCCTAGCACTGTCTCCTGCTCCGTGTCAGATACAGCTATCACTCTGTCTCTCACTCTTACGTATGCTCCAACTTTCCTCAAGGTCAACCGTATCTACAGGATCTTTACATCTGCCAAGAAGTCCAACAGAAGACCAAAGTTTGTCGGGCAACGTGAACAGCTCATTATTGTTTCCATCTTGACTCTATTTCAAGTAAGTACATTTATTTGTACATATCAAAGTTGCATTGAGCTATTTTTTCTTTGATGATTATGCAAGACATGTTTAACAATTGAACTTGGCTTTTACATACGTTCTTAAAAGAATGGAGGTCTTCTCAGAATTGTAAGAAGATGTCATAAGAAATGCTTTTGAACGATGAAATGGATGGTTTGGGGTCAAATTACACACAAACAAACGCCAGCTTTGGAGCTGGAAGTAGAGAAAACCGTGGGAATGCAGCAGATACGCACGCGTGTGATGTAACGATTTACCAACAGGATACATGCATTCGGGACCAACAAAAGAAAATGGCGGATTTGATATTTGAGTTTCATATGTGATTTAAGCCTAAAAAAAGTCTTCCGACGTGATGTTAAGTGAGATAACTCAATGCCCATTATGCGTTGATGGCTTGTGTCAAAGACTAATGGACAGTCAAGGTCAAGAGCGACCTTGTAGATCTATTGCCAAAACACTTTGATAACCTTGTCAGCATTCATGTATGTCTTTTATTGAACTACAACCCAGGACTTCATAAAAACCTCGCAAGAGGTTTGATTGATTTCACAAAACATTGAGTCGGCAAGTCGGCAAGCTTTTAAACAATCTTTATTCCTTTATATTTAGATATTGTCCTATTAAAACCTTTTTTGGGGGGGGGGGGGGGGGTGCGCGCATAAACCAGTTTATTTTGCAAGCCATGTGTGGCAATTGAACACAAGTGCTTGGCCTATGTCTGGGAGTATCAATATCTTGAAATGAGCATTGTCAAATACCTATATAGGCCTACATGTACTTTCCAAAACAAAATAATAAAAAATTAACGACAAAAATACAAAGAATTTTGTATTTTTGTTTGAAGAGTAATTAAGCTCTAGTAAGTTTGGTCATTATCATCGTGTACGTGTGTGTATTTCCGTTTGTAGCTATTAATCAGCATCGTATCTATCATTTTGGCGCCATCTTTGCCGAAGTTGTACCAACCCTCCAAGTTTAAGAACTACTTGGAGATATTCTGCAATTTCGGGAACGGTTTCATTGCCTCGTGCGTCTACAACCTCCTCCTGATCTTGGCCTGCTGCTTCTACGCCTTCAAGACCCGCAAGGTACCCAGTAACTACAACGAGTCCAAGTTTATCGCCGTCAGCGTCTACTCTACGCTGGTGTTGTGTCTGGCCGCTGTACCCGTCTACACCACGGCTGTGGCAGTCCTACAGAAGGTGGCGACTCTGTGTATGGCGCTGATTCTCAACGCCTACCTGACGCTGGTCTGCGTCTACTTGCCCAAGCTCTACGCTGTACGTTTCGTAGATGACTTGGAGATATCTACTGCCTGGCGTGGCACAACGGCAGCTGCGGCGGAGATTACCGGTGATGCAGGGGGAGGAGAAGTAGTTACAATCAGTCGACCTCATCCTTCTAGCAAAGTTCACCCCTACCCTGTGGCAGCATGCACACCTGATACTATCGAGTCAGACGCTGCCGGACAATTGTAAATAAATATTGGATAATGTATAATTATTTGGTTTGCGGTAACACCATGTGATTATATCTACTTCGCTATATACAGTACATCGTTGTTGTGAGAACTTGTCCTGTTATTATTCTGCTACTGCGGAGTAGATTTCTGAATTCGGGGGGACAACTTAGTTCTGAAAAGAACTGTCCTGCTTATTAAGTACTACCTGGGGAGGTAGGAAATCAGCCGGGACTACTACTACTTTCGCTTAGTGGATCGAGGGGACTTCTCGGATAACTTCATTGCCGCGGAGTGAGTTTATTTTTATTGGTCTCAACGTTTCGACTAGCCTGCTCTAGTCATCGTCATATTGGATAAACTTGGATTACATCGAGTACTATAATATAAGGAACCATTTTAATGAATAAAACCGTGTTTTTATTGTTTTGCTTCGCGATTAAACACAATAAAAATGTCTTCACAATCGCTTCAAGAATGTACAAGCTAGCATTTATCGCCACTTTCGTCGTATGTTGACTGGTTGAATGACACTTGTTTGTGTAGATCTATTTACATAAGTCTACCGCATCATTAGAAATAGCATAGCATTATTCAGCCGCACCGCTAAATCTATCAGCACCGTAAAGGCGAGAAACGTTAAAATTGTTAAATTATTAACACAAAATATTGCCTAAAGTTTGCTTTTGAAATAGTGTCTGCTTCATACAATACGCATATGCGAGGCTCCACGCGACGTAAAAAAATGTAAATATATTATTAAAAATGTTTAGCAAATTTTGGAAAGTTGTGATGTGTGTGACTTTAAATAATCTTCAAAATCGAATAATATAACATAAATTAGAGAGATATCACGAACTATAATGGTATCATTCCTCGGTTTAATTATACAATGAAAGTGCACATTGACTAGAAATCTCTTAAAATGTTGCTTTTCGAAACAGCTCCTTATCCTTTTAAGTGTTGTTCATGCAATAAAACACTAACAGTGTATTGTAATTAGTGAGTAGCGGTTCAAAAAACATACATTTGCCTCTCGGAAATACAACCAGAGGAAACCACACACTGTCCGCCATTTTGTGGAGGCAAAAATTTGGATCTACAAAATGGCGGACCGTGTTCTGTCACGAAACCACACATTTCATAATATGGTCATTGTATTCTGCTTTTATAAATAGCTATCCAACCGTTATTCATTTCGTAACAAACGCATTTTATAACCCACAAAGCACCCAATCCAAAGGCAACGTGTCCCTTTGAAATGTAAACGTCTCGGTGACCTTTTTGCGTATGGTTAATACACACGTCTTGTGACTTATATACATTTGCAATCTTCTAGAACCATCATTTTAGCTGCTCTTCTATTGCGATATTGTCAACGAAGAATCACTTTTTCGTTTTGTGATTACAATGTAAATTTATCTATGGCACAAATAAAAACAGCAGTCTGCACGAAGAGTATGCATCTCTATCATTGTTTATCTATTGTTTCAAATGTTAGCTCCCTGGATCTATGCAGGTTACGTTGTCAAATTAACAAACCAATAATATCACATCGCTTTCCAGTCAGAAATTTTCATGTTGTAAATTTATTTTCTATTTTCAACCGATTAAAAAGATTAACTTTTAACACAGCAACTTCAAACAATAACTCTGTATGGGGCTTGATCATTTGTCATCAAATAATGAAGCATTTGAGAAAAACAGTTACTAAGTTTACCAGTAGGTTGGCCAAACCCCTTGCAATATTCAATCTAGAATACACAATATTCCCATGAATCTGTATAAATTGACTGGAACTAGTAGACTGACTGGAACCAGTAGACTGCCTGGCTGGAAACATCAAGCTATCCATATGAAATAAATTTTAAGCCATTCCCCCAAGTCATCATTGGAGTAGACGCTTACAGAGAGATGGGTAGTATAACTTGATCCATAATTGCTCTGGCATGACATTTGGTCCTTGGGAAAAAAGTAGGAATATTTTCTTTAGTACAAGGGCTGACCTTGTACATGTACACATGGTGTAGGCTTTAGTAGACTGTTCAGGCTATTTAATCAAAAAAAATCTGATTTTTTTCCCAAGGACAAAAAACAGAAGTAGGAAGAATAGCATGCATGAATTGCTTTTGATCCAGTCGTGTAATATTTATAATCCATTTTGACTTCCTTATGTTTCATGTTGTAAGTCACATCACCTTAGCTTATCATAAATTTTGCAAAGCACTTGGCTACCACATTGCTGTACAAGAAACAGCTTTCTCTAAACCCAATGTGTTCGATTTTTTTTTCACAACTTAGACATAAGTTGTAATATTTATAATCCATTTTGACTTCCTTATGTTTCATGTTGTAAGTCACATCACCTTAGCTTATCATAAAATTTGCAAAGCACTTGGCTACCAAATTGCTGTACAAGAAACATAGCTCTCTCTAAACCCAATGTGTTCGATTTTTTTTTTTCACAACTTAGACATAAGAGAACATTTTTGGTGACTATGCACAGCAAACTCAACAATTTCTCTTAGGCATGCAGTCTTTTCCACAATAACTGTATCTATTTGTAAACCATAACAACAAGAAATAAAACAAGTTCCACAAATACAGATACCATCATCCATGCAAGAAAATCATATGTAATGAATGACTAGCCCCAATCAAATAGTAATCAATGTGAAGTCAATCATGTAGAAGAATCAAGGTTGACTGCATCCCAAGAAATAAGAAATAATTACTGAAAATTACATATGAAGTTATTCAAACTCGTCCAGTCTGGAAATTATTTTGAACATTTATGTGATGACAAACTGGTGATTTTCCTGATGTAGTGTGCTCCTCTGGTAGTGAGCAGTGATGATTGACTCCCCATCTTAAAATACCCGAAGATTGACCGCATTCTTGTAATCTCTATGCAAATATTGAGTCACTGGTTGGAGTTTCTGAAGTTAAGAAAAATGAAAATAAAATGTCATCAACCAGTGTCTTTGGTTTGATTGAAGTCGATGGTAACCATAGGCATGCAGAGAATCAAAGGATGATAGCAACATCAAAACAACAAGAACTTTGTCAATTCAGGGAATGAGATGAGGTCGTAGCCAGAGGGCTACTGTTCAAATATGCTAAGCACAGGAAAAATGTTGCTTAATCTAAGCAGGTTTCTAGCCCAAATCTCAAGTGATTTATTATTACTTGTGAATGGTTTCCTCCAAACTTCTGCTGAGCAGAATATTTTGTTAAGCAATTTTCTGCAGAGAAGAATGTTATTTTCCTCTTACCTTTAGCTACAGCTGCTTTCTTTGCCTCTGCTTCTTTTCGTTGTTCTTTCAACTTGAGTAATTCTGCTTCATTCTTTGTATGACTCTCTAATTGAAGACAGGAAAGAAAAATGCTTAATGTGTGGTTAATATCTTACATAGCGCTTCAAGATAACATATACATGTAACCTGATTCTACACAACAGAGATGGGCCAGATCAATTCCATGCCTGATACTGCACAGAGGCAATTGTCTCCATTGCCCCTGGTGATTGCCTTGGTGCCCTTGAAATGTTCCAGTAGTATTTTACAATTCCCTCATAGAGGTGCCCTTTATCAAGAAGAAATGCCTTGGTGCCCTTGCCCTTTCAAGAACGAAGCAATCAGGCCTGCAATTCAGTGCTAAACAATAAACCTAATTAAAATACAATCTCTACACCCCATGTTCCCTCCAACTCATATGTTTCGGTACAATCAAAAATTGATCAACAGTGTAAACTTGATTTCAAACTATGGTCTACTACTGGTCTACTACAAGGAGGACCCTTGTAAGCTTGTATATAGACATGTAAACATGTGTTTTTGTGTATTGTACAAAAATTATACTAGTATATATCAATGCTGTTTTCATTTAAGCCCAGCTATCATACGTAAGAAAGACTTACTGTTTCTTCTTGAGCCATATGCTATTCCAACAAGCAATGCGGAATATCTTGAAAACTGCAACACAAAAACACAAGCCATACTAGGTTAACAAAATATAGAAATATCCTTCTATCATCTACAAGTCATAATCTCAATCTGCTAAAACACAGTTTTCTCAAAAGTGGTATGTTTTGTTTTGCTTTTGAGGTAATCTGAGTTACTGGACCCAACAACACTTTTAAACAAATGATCATGAGTACAATTAAATGCCTTTTACTTCATCTTTGTTATCTTGAGAAGCCAGTAGATGATTTTCCAGGAATTTTGTTGAGTCTTTCTGTCGTAATTTGGGCAATTTTTTGGAACAGGGTATCACACATTCGATTAAATCCACTTCATCTCGGCGGATACACCTATATCTTCCTGGGGCACTAGTACGACCGATATTATCAAAAACTCAGAAAAAGGAGTACAGCACACGCCCCAGTTACTGGGTCTAATCTAATCCAGATCACAAATGCAAAGTGTCAACTGGATCTAACGGCGGCATGGCATCTAAAAACATCGATTTTGAGGATAGAAAATTATCGTGAGTACAATTAAAATGCCTGTTATTTGAATTGATATCTCAATAAGATTAAGAACAAGAAGCCACTATACTAGCTAGGTGATTTTCCAGGTAATTTAGTGTTGTTTGTGAACTGAGTTGTGTGTTTTTTTGTCGAAATTTTTGGCAATTTTTTGGAACAGGGCAGGATCTCACACAATCAAAGCGTATTGAATTAATCTATCCCTTTGCTTCCCTGGGGCGCAAGTATAACCTGTTCTTGGTCTTTGATATAACCATGTCAACAAAAAGGAGTACGCACGTACAGAGCGCCCCAGTTAATAATGCCATTGGTTATGCCGTGCCTTCCTGCTGTGAATGATTACGAAGAAGCTGCTGCATCATGTGCACTGCATTAGACCCAGTAACTGGGGCGCTGTACTCCTTTTTTGAAATTTTTGACATTATCTGTCGTACTAGCGCCCCAGTCCGTGGTATATATGGAAAGTGCTCCGATTCGGAGTCTGAAGCGGTTTTTTTCTGAATCAGTTACAAAATTGTCAAAATTGCAACAAGGACTCGACAGAATTGCTTGAAAATCGGCTACTGGCTTCTCCAAGTATCTACGGTGAAATAAAATGCAGTTAATTGTACTCACGATCATTTTTGGTCCTCCAAATCGATGATTTTTAGCCCACTATCACGCATATATCAAATTTGCCGTTAGAATCGCCATTTTGAATGTGATACTCAACGACCCTTTCCTTATGTCTAAAACGCTGCGAGGATTGCGTGTTCGCTGAGGCCCTGACTTTCATATTGTTTTCCGCGCAGTCAACGCAGGATACCAGGCTGTGTGTAGCGCCAATGTTCACTGATGCCCTGACATTCATATTGATTTGCGCAGTCAACGCAGGATACCAGCTGTGTAGCCTGGTATCCTGCGTTGACTGCGCAAATCAATATGAATGTCAGGGCATCAGCGAACATTGGCGCTACACACAGCCTGGTATCCTGCGTTGACTGCGCGGAAAACAATATGAAAGTCAGGGCCTCAGCGAACACGCAATCCTCGCAGCGTTTTAGACATAAGGAAACGGTCGTTGAGTATCACATTCAAAATGGCGATTCTAATGGCAAATTTGATATATGCGTGATAGTGGGCTAAAAATCATCGATTTGGAGGACCAAAAATGATCGTGAGTACAATTAACTGCATTTTATTTCACCGTAGATACTTGGAGAAGCCAGTAGCCGATTTTCAAGCAATTCTGTCGAGTCCTTGTTGCAATTTTGACAATTTTGTAACTGATTCAGAAAAAAACCGCTTCAGACTCCGAATCGGAGCACTTTCCATATATACCACGGACTGGGGCGCTAGTACGACAGATAATGTCAAAAATTTCAAAAAAGGAGTACAGCGCCCCAGTTACTGGGTCTAGCACTGCATCATGCTGTATTTATTGTGTAAATTGTGATTGAACACGAACGACTCTCTTCCTCTTTTCACGTTAAGGTATACAATTATGACCCTTGAAATAGAGACTGGCGCTAGGTAACACAAAATACGATACTTAAAGGTCAAGGGAACAAAATATATGTCAAAATCATTCTTAATATGACTTTTATTCATGGTTTTTACCTTGATCAAGGGCGAAACTGCTACTGGAACGGGAGCCATCTTGGATAACAGTTAGTTGGTAAAATGTAATTTTGCAATGATCTTACGACTTTTTGCGTGAATCTGCACAAAGTACCAGTCAAATAGTTAGGCACCTTTCACTTCGCGTGTTAAATGTAGGTACTTTGAAAAGGGAACCGTCAAATCCGAGTAGCTTTCTATCAACGCTGCAGCTAATTTCAAATTTACCAATTACATTTTGAAAATTGTTTTAGTGAAGATCAACTGAGACCTAAATTATACTAACATTTAGAACTGTGTTAATATTTAAATTTTATTTTGGCAAGAGGGGCAAGGGTCGTCGTGGCGACAGCCCACGGTTGTGTCAGTTTAACCTTGTTCCCAATTTGTTTTTTTAAAGCTATTCCCAAGAAGTTTGGTCCGTATGTTTGTATATACGGGATCGACCGAATAAAAGGAATCCGTTAGTAGTGCCATGCACGCGTGTACCTCATGCACATATGATGCAGACTCGATCTCACACATACACGCATCATTTCATCATCAGCAGTCGGTCGCAACGGAAGGTCGCTTTAACTCAATTGTGAAACGGCTTATTCATTTTAAATGAGTTTTTGCCTGTTTCTAGAGAGATGGAATGTATGTATGACACCCAAAAATTCCTCTCAACCATTCTCGAGAAGTTCGTTGTAAAGTAAAATAGCACCAACAACACGACCAACCATGGAGCAGGTATTGTTTGTCATACTGGGCTTGTTTTTGACACCGTTCTCGTGTCTAGTTATGTTGATTGTTCTACCGGGATGTTTCGGTATATCTCTTGGAATCCGTCATTTGTACATCAGCTTTCTTCTGCGAATGTTTGAGCTTGGTAACCAAATTGGACAAAAGCCGAAGGCAGAATTTGTTGATCTTGGAGATGAGGTGAGGTTATGATTGATATTCTGCCAAGATTTCACCTGAATGATCACTGTCCTGATCACTGAATACTGATGATTGTTTTTATTTATTTTTAGAATCAATGAATGAGTCCTAGCACTAGCAGTAGTCTACTAATACTACTACCACGGAGCCACTACTACTACTGTAACTAGCCATGCTAGCACTAGCAGTAGGCTAGTGTATGTAGTAATACTAAAAATAGACCGATCCAATTAAGCCCCTCCCCCTAAACATATTGACTAATCACAGCATTGGTTACATTAGCCCCATACATTGTGCCAATACGCTGGACTCCCTCCGGTTCTTGGCCCAACGAACCCTGTCCTCTAAAACCAGACATCAACTTTCGAATCGAGACTTACTTTGTTTGGCAAATTTATCCCTCAATAATTGGTCGGTCATTACTTTCAGACATGTCAGATTCGAAAGTAGTGCAACAGAGACTGACATCCTACCAGGGCTAGTCTCCGTTGCACTGCCACTAAACGTAGTGCAACGGAGACTGACGTCCTATCAGGGCTAGTCTCCGTTGCACTGCCACTGAACGTAGTGCAACGGAGACTGACGTCCTACCAGGGCTAGTCTCCGTTGCACTGCCACTGAACGTAGTGCAACGGAGACTGACGTCCTACCAGGGCTAGTCTCCGTTGCACTGCCACTGAACGTAGTGCAACGGAGACTGACGTCCTACCAGGGCTAGTCTCCGTTGCACTGCCACTGAACGTAGTGCAACGGAGACTGACGTCCTATCAGGGCTAGTCTTCCAGGCCAAGCAAGGACAGGGAGATCATGTTTGTTTGAACCAAATCAAATGAAGTCCTGCCTTCCTAAATAAAATGTCCATATTTTACTAGTTAATTTTAACATTAGAACTAGAAGAAGGGGTCAAAATAAGACCCAGTATAAATGGGGCAATGTAGGCCTAATAGTAATATTTACTTTACTAGTAGTACTATACTATGGTTTACTTAGTACTACTACTACTAGGCTACTCCTTTTTTTTAATTTTGACTTAGAATTTAGATGGTCGTACTCTAGTGCCCCAGGGAAGCATGGGGTATTCGCTGTGATGACTGTGATGTTCCCCAAAAATTGCCCAAAGACTCAAAGACAAAAAAGCTGGAAAATCACCTATTTACTGGCTTCTCAAGATATCAAAGATGAAATAACTAAGAAAAAAACACCTGTTTTTCCTGTTACGTGTTAGTTCCCCATATTTTAAATATGGTTAAAAAAAATGTGAAACAAAAATCTCTTTTAGTTTGACTAAGTAAGTATAGCCCCACTAAGTCCTACTTACTACTAACCGACTTGTGTCACTGTAGCTGGCCGATTGTGACATATCAGCTGATCCTGCTTGGCATTTTTGTTTTCTCTTTGGATAGGATAATGATGATGATGAAGAAGAAAAACAAGATGATGAGAAAATCTTTCTTCCAAGTGCGTCAGCTGCAAATGGTAGGTATTTACTAAAATAAAGGCTATCAGTTTAAAAGTGCCTAATGTACGTATCGTTATTAATTATTATATTGGAGCAAATAACATCATTTTAAGATGTCTAAACTTACAGGAGTGTGCTACAACTCGGTAAAACATCTGAGCTTTTTCTGTTTTTACTTTGTAATTAAGTAGTGTTGTGTGCTTCAAATACCTTTCAATCTGAAACTATGTCGCCATTTTGATAATCAGTTACAAGTGGAAGGGGAGAGGCAGAAGGAGTGTGGGAATTACCAGAGAATACTTTCAAAATTCTTAAAAAATCTTAACTTACTGATAATTTTCATCATGAACCTTGCTCTGTTTTAGTTCTTATTGAAAAGGACTCGACTAAACATCTAGCAGATGGTGTCAAGTCAGTTGTCAACCAAACTGTGGAAAACATTGGCAAAGAAAACTTCCAGCTTTCTGACGTCTTCTACTTCTGCAAAAAGGGAGTTGAGGTACATTTAGTAGACTTTTTAGACTTTGCAGCATGGTATTTCTGTGAATGATTTTATTTAACAAGTTGGCGCCGGATGTCCTATTTACACGCAAATGTTTCGGAAACAGAAGCCATGTAAAGAGGTTATTATGTAATTTCGGACCACCGGAGCAAAGGACGCCTGGTCATTCAACAGCGGAGCGTGCACAGACAACACACAAGCCCAGGCCATCAAACGCTTCTTTCATCCACACAAGGACAAAAAAAGGTCTTGAATATATTGGCATTTTGTGGCCATTGAGAGAAAGTTTTTGTGTAATCCCTGATTATAGACCTACTGTATTTGTCTTTATGTTCCAAGAAGGGGATTACGAGGCATCAAGAGGCTTCCCCCATTGTTCATTCATTGTATTTCGGCTCAATGGAGGTAAGTCAGAGTGAGCCGGCCTATTAGTTCAATCATACCAATATTTGAATGCCATTGTGAATTAATCTGAATTTGTTATCTTTTTATTTTTATTAGGCGATTATTGAAGATGAAGTTACAAAGCGGTTCACTGCTGAAGGTAGGTACACTTTTACAATTTAAATGAGATAACTGGCAAACCTTCTAATATCGTCCAAAATTTCCACATGTTTCAAAATTTTGAGCTTACTTTTCTTTTTGTTAAAAAGTGAACATTTGTGGACACTCATGTCATAAGACTAGTTATAAATTAAGCATTAGTTAAAGAGCACTGCCATCTTAATCATAACAGGTCTGTGGCTGTACATGGAATTATGAACTCTCACCAAATTACTGCATGTAACGTAAGCAGGCGCCCTCCATCAGATCTTTGGCCAGCGTCGACATGTGCAGTAACTGGGGGAGAGTTTATAATTCCATGTACAGCCACAGGTCTGCCATGATTAAGACGACAATGCCCCTTTAAGGATGAAGTGTAGTTAAGGAAGTAGATTGTATTTGTTACAGTGGATGATGACTTTTTCTATCTTATAAACAATTACTGTACATACATTTTACATTAGATGAGTCTGAGTGAAACTTCTCATTTCGTTTTCATTTTCATTTCATTTTCATTTAGCAAGAAATCTGTGAAGTTGTCATGCATTAACTTTTCCACAATGGAGTAAACCTAACAGGATATTTAATCACTCAATATTTTCCGGCCACCTCAGGTCAAGTTCAATGTCTCAATATAGCATCATTTCCTTTTGACCTTTTTGTAGTTAAATTTTCCTGACGTTTGTAATCTTGATTGATGCATAAACTGACATGGTTCATACTATGTAATAGTTAATTACAAAGAAGAATTTATATTTATTATTAAACACTGTTTTGTTTTTGTTGTATCCTGCGTTGATAGTCGGAACTGGCCCAGTCTTTTTTATGCTCACATACACAAGGACTTTATGTTTACAATGTTTTGGCTTCCGTATTGTAACTTTGCTTTGCCAGGGTTTCTAGAATTTAACTTTACAAAATTAGATAAGATTGAAATCAAGGATGAATGTCTTTGTTTATAACAAACTCAGATATGTGCTACTCTTAACTGATTGATAAGCTTCTGTATCTAAAGAGATTAAATTCCTGTTATCTAGCATTGTGTTTTTATTCTTTCAATTATACACTCTTGAATGTCTTTTTGCTGCATTGTAACCTTTTAATGCAAAGATTTAACAGAGGTCTACTTTAATAGTGTATGGGTACAGAGAGAAATGTTTTCCAGTCAAATCTAATGTTGTCTTCAGTTACTGTGGTTACAAGTGAAGAAGGGAAAACTAAATTCATGACATTTAACAATTATATCTCTCTATCATGCCAGTCATCTTTTCTTCCCAGCCCTGTACCCGTTTTGCTAAAATCTATCAGTGAACTAGAGCAAAGACTGACAATTTAATTTTATCAGTTTTTCTTTACACTATCGTCTAGTTCTCTAGAATTACCATGGTAAGACTTGAAACTAAGTTAATGCACTTTGATCCACCAGAGAAGGTATTTTTCTGTCTGGGCCATTAATGTCAATATTAAGTGAAGCCAAAGGTAATAGATTAGAGTTGTCCACAATCAAGCTTAATCATCTGGCTGTTTAAATAGATTACTTTACTTACCAGGGCCCAATGTCATAGCACTGTTATCAGTAGGCAAATTTGGGTGCTAACTATAACAGAAAAATGTGCTTACAAAAGCATAAGCGTATTTCACAGGTTAGTACGAAAATAAGGTGGCCAGCTTGCGCATTCACCGAGGATTTGCATTGTTATGTCACTCATTTTCCTACAGTAAGGACAAGGACCATGTGCCGACTAGACGTCGTTATTGCTTGGTACCCAACACATGTTTTTGAGCATGAGTACCAGTTGATATCAGCCACTAGTTGACAAATGGTTCTTGTGTGAACTTGACTTATATTGGTTATGACTGGTACCTAGCTCACTTTTTCTTAGTATACACATTTGTTGAGTAGTACTGACTAGCACTGACTCAATCTCATGAACACCCTGCAGATTTATTACAGCTGTGCAATAACTTTTAGGTTTGAACTTATCACGTGTTCATTTATATTATAATCAAGTCTTTTTGTTTCTTGCTCTTTTCAGAGCTGCCATCATGGAACTTACTGACAAGAACAAGTATGCGTTACCAGTACCTAAAGTGAGTATAATGTCTTCAAAGGATTTATCCTTAGTTTGAATTTTCATGGGAGACCTAAAGTTACAGAGAGTTTAGTTTGTATAGACCATGTAGATCAAGGTCTGACTACTGCCCAGTGGGTGCAAAATTGAATTCAAATAACTCCCATCTTTCTGAATATCTGTAATATACACATATGGACTGGCAATGAGGGAAATAGTGCACGTCTATGCAACCCGAGGGCCTGTGAGTGACCAGGAGAGGGTTCTATTTTCCGAGGCCGAAGGGAAATGGGACCCTCTCCTGGTCACTCACAGGCCCGAAGGGTGCATAGACGTGCACTATTGCCCGAATAATGCCAGTCCATATGTGTTTTATAACACACCTCAGTCCAAAATGTCGGTTAGAAGAGTAAATTGCGGTTTCTTGGCCGGAGATTCTTCTCGATCCGCAGACGCCGCCATTTTCGTTTTCTTGAGGGCACTGTTTACCAGTCAATAGTTTTGGGGTTTTTGAAACTATTTCCCGCTTTGCGAACTATTTCCCCAAATGAAGCGCGTGCGGTGCGTGTGGTGCAGATTTCATGCACTAGGCTATATTAGTTCACCCCACGCGACCGTGTTTCAGCCAATCAGGATTAAGAACCAGGGAGAGGTGTGTTATAAATGATATTATTTGACCTTAGAACCATTTTGTGTATCTTTGCTAAATCAGAACAAATTTCTGATCTGTTCTACAGTATTCGTCTGACTGTGCTGTGGATGGCTGCTTTCTTGTTCCGTTACATGGTTCTTTTGCCAGTGAGGTAAGAAAATGTTTCCCTTCTAATCTCAAACTACCTCCCCCCCCCCCCCCACCTTCCCCTACTTACCCTCTTGGTAGTCTAACTCATTAAGGGAGGTATTTCAGCTCATATTACCCCTCCCTTTTCTCGATCAACCATCCCCACTTACCCTTTCCCGCTTGCCCTCTTGGTAGTCTAACTCATTAAGAGAGGTATCTCACCTAATACTACCCCGTTTTCCACCACCTTCCTCCAATTATCATCTTTCTAGTCGGTTAAGGATTTACATTCACATCATGTACCCCCCACCTTCCTCCACAAACCCTCTTTCTAATCTAACTCAGTAAGGGAGGTATCTCACCCAATACTACCCCGTTTTCCACCACCTTCCCCCAATTATCCTCTTTCTAGTCTAACTCAGTAAGGGATTTACATTCACATCATGGCCCCCCCCCCCCCCACCTTCCACCACTAGCCCTCTTTCTAATCTAACTCAGTAGGTATCTCACCTCGTACTACCCCTTCCCCACCACCTTTCCCCACTTACCCTCTCAAGGAGCTGAGATGACCCTGTGACCAGGTGTAGATTTCACAAAGCGCTAGGACTAGTCTTATCTGGAGTTAGGATGAGTAACTAGTCCTAACTTATAGAACTAGACATAAGCTTCCTAAGTTAGGACTAGTTTTGTGAAATCCACCCCAGGGGTAATGATGTTGGATTGCAATGAGCGTCACTGAGTGAAAGATTTGAGCGCTATGTAAGAATCCACTAGTATTATTTCAGTATAGTAGGTTTTGCTTGGCAGGCCTCAGTCCATCAGAATTAAACCTAAATGTAGGATTACTTGTTATGCGTTATGATTCATGACTAACAGAGTATTTGATCTTTTTTTGATAATATAGACTTGCTGTGACAAGTCTGTGTATGGTGTATCTACTAGTGTCGTCTGCTTTTATTGGTTACCTACCAGATTCCAGGTATGCTAGAATTCAGATTTCACCCCTGTCTGTGTACTGTGCATGTCTTTAGGATCTCCTTGAATCTGAGCCATTAATTTGTAAGTTTATGTAACCCCAAGTTCCCATGACGACCATTTGCTGACATGCGTCCAATCCCTGGTAACCAACCGAATCCTTTTGGTCATGTATGCTTTTGGTCATGTGCGCCAGGCAATTTTGACAGTTTTCCCCAATTAATGGTGGTTGTACGAACTTGGAATAAGTAAAGATGAAATGAAGTTCTTGTGTGTTTTTTGTTTTGTTGTTGTTGTTTTTTTGTTTTTTTAACAAACAAACAAACTCATACAACTTACAAGAGATTTTAATCCTGTTGTTTCTTTGAACTATCCAGATTTAAACAGATTTTAAATAAATACAGTTCACTGACGCTTCATCGGATGTTTTGCCGATGTTTCTCTGCAATCATTACATTCCATAACAGGTGAGTGAGATACTAGTCTCAGTTTGGTCTCGTACTGCACCAACCATCAACTATTTCATTCTGTCTTATTGATACCATGTAAATCTTGAACTGTTGTCCTTGCCTATTGATGTATTGGTTCTTTGCTATGATCACATGACAAAACAAATATTACAATGAGAGATTAATTATGTTGTGTGTCCCATCAATTATTTAAAAACAAAGCTTTTAATTCAAGCCAACCTGACATTCGCTGAAGAAACTCAGAAATATCAAATTCCATGGTTCATGACTAAAAACTTGTAATTTGTATGTAATTCTGATGCTCTATTACATAACTGTCAGTTAGTTTTAATAATGGAAAAAATGAAAATAACATAAAATAATGAATTTATCTATCTTTTCAAACTTTCTTGCAGGGAAAATCGTGCCAAGGGAGGAATATGTGTAGCAAACCACACCTCTCCAATCGACATAGCCATTCTTTCAAGTGATAACGTCTATGCTTTTGTAAGTCATTCACATTAATTCAACTATTCACAATTAACCAGTAGACGCCGAATGCTGTGTATCTGTGCCAGCAAACGGATGACATGATTTTTTGTATTTTCATGTGAAAGTCCCAGCCCAGAACAGAGGGCGCCCATACTTTCCACCACAGAGTGTGAACATAGCACCTGCTGTGTAATGCTTCGTTTCACCCACGTAAAGCACCAGATTGCAATTGAATATTTTGCCAAATTTCTGAATTATGCAGGGGTTATTGTGTAATACCCTTTGTCCTTTTGTTCCAAGAAGAGGATTACGAGGCATCGAGAGGCTTCCACCATTGTTTATTCATTGTATTTCAGCACAATGGAGGTAAGTCAGAGTGAACCGAGTATCCAGCCTTTGTTCTGGTGGTAGAAACAATGCTATGCCGTAGCTTACGGCCGAGGTTTTGCAATTCACGGTGGGTGAATGTGACATTTTCTCGGTAGACAAAAGATCACGGTGCTTCAAAAAGAATGTACATTGTAATGCGCATTTAAACATATTAGTATGGAATTTGCGCAATATAAATGAATAAATTTTTTACTTTTTTAAAATATTTTTATTTGATTATTTGATGTTTAGATTGGACAGCTACACACAGCATTTATGGGAATGCTTCAACGAGCTATGAGTCGCACTGGAACTGATCACATCTGGTTTGAACGCTCAGAGATCAGAGATAGGAAGAAAGTCACACAAAGGTCAGACATAATTATCTATTCAGTGACGTCTGACATTTGACCTGATCAATTACACTTTATTCAAGTTTTCATGATTCTCCTAACAAAACAAACTCAAAGAGATGTTACAGCCTTGGAACTACTCAATCAGGAAAACCTTTAGTTTTTATGAAACTCAGTAAAAGAAATGACCTGTAAATATCTCCATTTTAGTTTCGTTTGAAATACATTTATGAGGTACAAAGGTCAAGACCAGGAGGTTAAAGGTCACGATACTTATTTAGGGAGTGTCTCAAATGTTAGGCTCTTTTAGGTGCAACGGAATGTTCCTTTAGGCATACGCCTGCAATCCATTGGACTGCTAGAACATTATGCTGGACTGCGACCTTGTGCCTAACTAGGGGAACAATCCTACCTGAAGGAATATGGAATGTTCCGGTGTTTTAATGGACTGGTCCATGTACGCCCTCTGGAATACTTAACCAATCCATTTGGAACATTTCAACCTTCGGACCCATGAGACGCTCCCTTCGGACCCATGAGGTCTGCTTCTGTACGTAGATTCCTCCCTCAATATGTACATGTAAACTTACAGAAGTTTATACACCCTTTAATTTGTGTTTTCTTTTTGTTTGTTTGTTTATTTGTTTGTTTGTTTGTTTGTTTGTTTGTTTGTTTGTTTGTTTGTTTTTGTGGCATACAGGTTGAAAGAGCATGTTGATGATCCTAACAAGTTACCGATATTGATATTTCCAGAAGGTAAGCTGTTTTATCCAAAATGAAATAAAATGAAATTAAACTGTAATTAATTGAAGTTTTTCCCTTGATTGGTCTATGTGTGTGCACATGGATCTAAAAATCAACGTTGTTGTATTTTGATTTAGGAACCTGCATAAACAACACATCCGTCATGCAATTTAAAAAAGGAAGTTTTGAGATTGGCGGTACCATCTATCCAGTAGCCATAAAGGTAAAAAAATCCTTTTACATATTTTTATTATGTAGTGTTAATATCATTCTTTTATTTGGTGGTGGCGTGTGCGTAAAGCACTTGCCTCTCACCACTGTTGGCCAAATGTCTGTAGAGTTATGCATTGGTTCTCTCCTTTGCCACAAGGGTTTTTCTCCAGGCCATCTGGTTTTCCTTCCTCCGGAAAAATCAAACACTTTAAATCTGTGCTCCGTGGTCACATATGGGTTGATGTGGCTGGTTGCCAAAGCCGCCCTTGAATGCCTGCAGCTCAAACACATTGTAGCTGCGTCCTTTGCAATTCAGCTTCTCAGTTGCCAGTGAGGATGATTAGCCTCCCAAATTATTATTTATTTTATTATTTGTAAAATGATTTGTTGTTTTGTTATAGTACAACTCCAGTTTTGGAAACCCATTCTGGAACAGTAGCAAATACTCAATGGTCCGGTACCTACTCATGATGATGACCAGCTGGGCTATTGTGTGTGATGTCTGGTATTTGCCTCCCATGGTTAGAGAGGTAGGTCTTAACTGTCTTCAGATACTAGATTTATCAACTACCCACTCCCATCACTGGGGTAAATTTATCTGATACTTGTTACAGTTCTCATATCCGTCTCTGTATCCATAACCGTAGACTTGCAAATGTTCTCGATAGTGTTTAGACCCCACCACTGGGACCAATCGAGCATACTCCAACACCATATGGTAACTCAACATATAAAACTTTGAACTCCAATACAAGTGATGAGCTTGGCCCCCATACAAAGTGGGTCTTGTTTGGTTTAATTGTACAGTACAAAGTCCAACATAAAGTCAAATGATGTCAGTGTATACTCTCAGGTTTTGGATGCTTGGCCTTAACAAATATTTGGTTTTTAATTTGTTTTCAGGAAAATGAAGAGGCTATTGACTTTGCTAACCGGGTCAAAGCAGCCATTGCTAAGCAGGGTGGCTTACTGGATCTAACATGGTAAGCAATAAATAAAAGATATCACAGTTTAGGTATGCAGTTGTCTTTCCAGAGGTTACTTCCTGGTGGTGACTCATATTTTTATTCAATCCTTGGACAAAAAAGACATTCCAAGTATAATAGAACAAATTATTGATCACGAGTGTTGACATTTCCACACATAAATTTTCATAATATATCTATTCCAAAATAGAGAATCAGAGCAATGTTGAGATTTTACTTGAATTGAAATGTGTTTGTTTTTTATTTTGTTTGCAGGGATGGCCAGTTAAAGAGGATGCGTGTAAAAAGCATCTTCAAAGCCAAGGAGCAAGAAGAATACAGCAAGATTATCAAAACTGATTGATTTCCAAACCACCAGAAAATAATTTTGCTCGAAAATTGCCTTAATTTTAACTAATTTCTCTGGATTTATGTAACTGACTTTTGATAATGTTTTGTTAACAGTTATTTTGAAGAAATGGATTTTCTTCTTTCTGTAAAACCATTTGTTTGCAAAACAGTGTTGTTTTTTTTACAATTACGGGGACCCCTCATGTGTATTTTGTCTAATGAACTAATTATAAAGTTTGGATCCTAGATTAAATATAACTGATTTTAAGAACTGTTCAATGTTTATATAAATAGAAAAATGGTTTGAGTGCATTCAATAGAGAAGGAAATGTTTCATACCATGTCAGTTTAATGACATTGATCGATGCATAGACGCTTTTAGATCATAAAAAGCAACAAGCATTAAAGCAGTTTTTACTAACTTATTCTTATAATTATGCATAAAAAACTGAGTTTTCAGGAATCATATGTTTTTGGTAGTGGAAAATGTATGTATTAAAGTTCAGACAACCAATTGTTTTGTTTACTATTGTTTGAATTTGAATTTGAGTTTGAATTTAATGACAAGACAGTAATTGTCAAAGGAAATATTATTTTTTATGATTATTTATAAACCTCATACCTGTGGATTATATCCTCAAGATTTTAAAATTACCTGTACGGATAACTCAAATTCAATTAATGGTATTAAATATTTGGAGGGGAAATAGAACATTGGTTCTTAGTGATTATTTATGCCGGCTTATTTAATTTAAAGACGTTTTCCCCTCTACTCTATACATCCATTTTTTTTTTTACTTATTTCTAAATATTCAAGCCATGACTGACAAAACATTGACCTCCGGGAATTATGTGACTGTTTCCTCAACTTAACATGTGTATTTATTTTCATAGAGATTTTTTCCATCATTTACTGTTCTTGATAAAAGTGTTTTTTTGTCAATTTAAATTGCTTTCCAAAAATTGGGGTAAATCAAGACAACAAAATAATAATTACATGTACTTTCATAACCTTGATTAATCAACCTATCACAGATATGGGTGAGATTTTTTTATATATATATATAAAGAAATGTTCTTTTTTTTTTTGGGGGGGGGCTGTATTCAACCAGACAATTCATTTTACATCATATTAATTATAAAAACACGAACCTGCACTACCTACCTTTCAGTAGAAAAAAAATAATTGGAATTCAAGACGAGGAAAGCATAAATTATTTTGATATTATTTTAAGGTACAATTTTCAAACTGAAGTGAAGCATATTGTCCTCGTAACCCGATGTATCGTGGTCAGTTAGCCTGTGAAGGTTTACCAGTAACCACAGTCCCATCGATCGCCAGTGTTTTGTCGGTCACGTTCTTGCTGTCTCGGCTGCAGGTCTTGGCCACGTCCTCGAACATTTCGATTTTTTTTTTCATATTTTATTACAAGCTAGAATATGAATAGAATAGTGACCATGTCGACATCGATGTATACTATTCCATTATGACTACGGAATGCATGTTTTCTACATTAATTTTTTTCATAAACAGAAAGAACCATCTGGCTCAAAAGTGAACTTCGATTTTTAGAAGCTAACCAATAATAAACTAAACAAACGCAATAAACTGTTTTATGTTTTATCTTCCATCTGTAGTTACCTTTTAAGAGATCATTGTTTTATTCAAAGTTGTTACACCATTCAAATGATCTTTTCAGTAGATTTTCTTTAACAATTGTTGGTCAATTAAATCGGTAAAAGAAACAAAGAAGCAAACAAACACACCAACATAAATCCCGAAAAAACGGAAATAAAACACTCCGTTACCCGAACAATTCATCATCCAGCGGAGTGAGCAGCTTACAGACGAGGCATATTGTTACAGCGCCCTCACTTGTTGTACCCCACCACCCCGCCCCACCACACTCCCATCTTCTTTTCGTTCAGGAATAAAAATGGTTTTGCAGTATTTGTGTGACTTCAGTTTGTGTACAGGATGCATTATCGAATTTTTAAGGCTGCATTTCTTTTCTAGTGGTGTGATACACTAGAACTTTCTTGAGATATTATGTCGTAAATGAGCTAGACAACACGATGTAGATAAAGTTACTTTGTTGGACCATTATCGATTCGTTAGTGTTTTAATGATCTATTCATTTGATCATCTATTCATCTTTTCATTTGATCATGATGACGGTAAAAACAAGGTCGCCAATAATGCCACATCTGGAAAGGTCACTCCCCCATCTATTTGACAAAAAAGAAAAGAAAAGATGACTTGTGGACATCTGAAAGCTTAAGCCGTTGAATAAACAGACCAAGGACGTGTGAGTCAGTCAAACAACTTTGTGTGCCCTTTTTGCGACCTTCCATTGTATTTAACCAATCAGTTTGCTCATCCCTACCTTTTCAAGGTAGTCTGTGCCCTCTGTTTACCATTCTTGTTTACCTCTTCAAGGTCACGTGTTGTCTCACGTTTGGGTTAAATCATTTTGATAGGAGGGTCGAAGCACAAATATATTTCAATAAATTGCCGTAAATCTATAAAAAATAAGTACGGTAAAATATTAAATAAATTGCGAAAAATTATACGTAAAAATATAAATGAAAAGCTGATGTAAAGTAAAAGATTATACTATTAGTTAAGTTAACAGAAAGTGGAAAACCTCCTCCTGAGAGTAATAGAGAGTTCCAAATCGAGCTCATCCGAAATTTACCGAGAACAATCGAGGAGACGTACGCCGCGCGGCCCCTGTGTAATCTGAATGTGCTTAGCGATGAGGTTATAGCACCTACCCGCAACACACACAGACTGGATTCACGCCGGTTGACAGTTCCAAACGAGCGCCAGACTTTTAAGTGTGATTTTTGAACTGATAACATTACACATTTTGCAGCTTTTATCAAATATAGTCGAAGATGGCATCGTCCAGTACGCATAACGTACATGGGTCTCATGTACCCGAACCTGTGGTGAGTACAATTAAGAATATAACGTTATGTTGTGATGTTCTGCTTCAGTAACTGTGGTGGATTTGAAGTGTTGATAAATACCACCACCCATGACGAGGTCTGCTTTTTATGTGTGAAATTTTCAATTGATGTCAGCGGCTGTAAAGAAAGAGTACACTATAAATCATCATTGTTGTTAAAAATTAATAGATTAATACAACCAACGGTAGTAATATTAACACCTTTTACTGTCAGATTTATTTATTCACAAGCAAAGGCCTACCTCATTTACAATTGCTCTGAATAGTGAAAGTAAAAAAAAAAGGAAAAAACAGAATGATGTTCGTGATGTTGTACGCCTACTTATAAGTTATATTTTGATTTTATATCACTAAAGTAAATTGCTAAATAAATAAATAAACAATACAAACTACAGTACTAATAGTATACCATATTACCATGGAGGCATCCATAGTTATACATAATAAATACCAATTGTAAGAAAACTCTTTTTATCTTGGATTTATTTTGACATCTTATTCTTTGCTTGATGTTCAATGTATATTTTCCTGTCATTGCTCATCACAACATCAAGACAATTACATATTCTGCTTTCTTTAAGTTGTTTGGCTAGGAATGGCGCTCACTAACGTACATAATACTAATAGTCAATTTAATAAATTTATTATTACTCTTAAACACCTTTTTCAACTATACTTAAACATGTTAAAATAAATCCTCAGAACAAGTCATGTTGTGTCTAACTAACTCAGTAACTGTTTGCAGTAAAATGATCATGATGAGGTGATGATTTGTGTAAAGATGTATACTGGATTATAGTCGTTATTTTACACAAAAATCAAACTGTCATCATACCCGTATTACTAGCAGTCTAGAAAAAAATTAAATGTAACTCTTTCTTTGTTCTGTGATTGTGAACAATGTGGCCCATTAAGAATGGATTCAAAGTGTGTAAATTGACCTTTCATATAAATACTTCAATAAAATTGAATTTGCCATTTGGAATACAACTTATTTTTTTACAAAGAAAAACATTCTTTGCCTTTCCTAGAGGAAAGACTGCCTGAATTTGATGATTAATTGCTTAACACACTGAGTTGTGCATCTCTTTCTCCGGCTTGATGAGGACTGACCTCAAAATGTGATTAAAAATCAGTCAAGTTTTCACTTCGGTAAAGAGAGATCTGGGTCACACAAGTTATGGTCTTGAAGCAGAACAATACATTTAAAGAGGAAACCAAAGTTCATAGAAGCCTGTAAACTCCATGCATGAAACTTTTTTAAATGAAAGTAATAACACTGATTGCAAAACATTTGATACAAGAAATTATTTTTAAGAGGAGAAAATGTGTTTAGTGTCTCTACTCAAACATTGCTTTAATGTATGGATTCAATGATGGCAAACAATTGTTTTTAAGAAATATGGTTGCCATCCATAGTGAAAGGCGGGGGGGGGGGGGGGGGAGGGAATAACTGTTCAACAAAGTTTCTCATTTATAAAACTTTATGTCTTAATCTTTCATTGATTTGAACTGAACACCTTGAGTTGATCTTCCCGTCCACCCATAACAAACCATTTATTCTTTAACTTGACCCTAAAGCTTGTATCGGACTTACTGCTTTAAAGATTCAAATACATGTAGGTTGATTTTGTCCAATTTGATGGTCAAAAATTAATTTAAGTATTAAATTGCTATTTTTACGGTGTAGGAAAAGTTATTAGCTTTTCATGAAAGATACCTTGAATGCAAAAAATCCATCAAGGATTAGTGACAATAAATCAAAAATGAAAATTAATAAAAGGCTGGGCCAGCCTTTTATCCTCAGACTTATGACGCACAAAATTTGCATGTTGCAGCAGTCCAGCTACGTGCTACACACAGTGTGCGCATCATACATGTAAGTGTAGAGGCAACTACTTTTATTGTATTATGTAGGCCTATTAGGCCTATGGTATACATGTGTAAGTCAACTACACGCAACGAGATACACTGCAGGATGAGTCCAGTATCAATTTAATTCAATCCTCATTATTTTTGAATGTCCAGTCCAGAATATACATGTTGCAAATTGGTTACTATTTGAATTGTGCATTCCCCAAATACAGCCCAGATCAATGACAATCTGGTACATTATGTACATTATTTTTTTAGTGTAAAAACAAGGTATTCTTGTCAAAGTAAGCACATTGATAAATGTATGACTAGTGTATCCTTCTTATCCATCTTGATGATTGTAAAACAACATATTTCTTGAGTTTTGAATGCCTATGACCAAGCACAGCTTTTTACAATGTGCATGTTGGACATTCATGAACGTGAACGATACATAAACGCTGCCATGCACATTAACTTGCTTATTCTTCTGATTGGCTGCCAGGAACAAACAAACCCCATTTAAAACAAAACAGCTGGTATCCCAATGTCTAAAATCTAAACCTTTTTATATTTTTCATTAAACAAACATGTAACCTTTCTAAATTTATTCGCTTGTGAAAATTTTGTTTTTAATCCTTTCATCCAAACACAGGTAATACATCTTTAAATGTCTGAACAAGTTTGTGCAATTTGTTAGTGTTTATTTTGCCCATTCATGAATGGTTATGTTTTTATCTGTCGACAATACACTTTAAACCCATGGATGCATGATGGCACGCTCCAGGGTACCTAGTCTGGAGGCTAATTTAACAAGTGTAATAAAACAAGGGAAGTGTAGTTAACCTTGTCGTTTTATGACTTAAATAAAGATGACTCTTGTTTTTATGAATTATTTAGTTGATTCAACATTTCAGTGTTACACCGATTATTACACAAATTTGTTATTCCTACATTGAAAACATCTTAAAATTCCACTGAGTGGATTTTGTGGAATTAGTGTTTATCAGATTGGAAGGTTCATTTACACGTTTATCACTATCAGAGACGTGCAAAAAAAAGGAAAAAGAATCAAAAATACATGTTAAATACCTAACCCCTTGACTTGTGTATAGAGTAAGGCCAAGGGTTGGCTCAGCACTAATATTTCCCAACCTTAATCCTTTTACCAATTACACCAGATGTTTAATGGTGCGCAGTTTTGATTCATTAGGACGGGTGCATTCTGAATGTGGTTTCAGCCAGGGTAGTCAATTAGTTTAATAGTAGAGGGAGATATCAGTTAAGTCGATGTCCTTATCTGAGGTCAGGTAGCAGAGTCCTTTCTTTCTAAGGTCATAATTATGTAAGCACTTATAAACGGACGTTGTAGCTGGCATAAATAGTAAGGGGTGTCAACCGTTGATCGTTGTTGAGTGCAACAATTGATTGCTGAAACATATCATCTGAAACATCACCTGGATAACTGAAAATTAAATAGATACTTCAACTAAGATGGATTCCTTTCGGCCAGTGGTAAGTTACATCCTTTCCGGTGAAGTTAGAAATTCTAGAAATCCTGTCTGAAATGTTGAAAACTTTAAAACTTTGGGACGATCAATGCATGTTTCAAATCAAAACAATATGATGAGTTTCTCTCGTTGAAGCTGTACAACTTACTGTCATAAGTTGAGAACAGAGTTATTGAAAATGTTAGTTGTTTTTATGTTTAATGGTTTATTTCCTCTGTGCTACCCACAAGAACAGTAGGATCCAACAAGACTAGGAGTTAGACAAGGGATGTATGTATTTATTTTACTCAGTCAATACACATTGCTTCTAGTCTTGGCACAGCGCTGGTCTTGTAAACAAAATATTGTCAGGAAGATGTCCTGTAGTGATAAGGCTACCATGTATTAAGACATTACATCTTAGAAATTACACAGGTTAGGCCAATACTTCACAAGCCCTTCCACATTGCCTTGGTGCCTTTTAAAATATTCAGGCAATAGACATTTTAGTCTCCTTGGTAGGATTTCATTAACTGCCTTAGTAACTGAATGCCTTGCCCTCATAAGAACAAAATACATCAGGTCTGTTCTACCTGTAGAAGATGTAAAATACCCCCACCCCGTTTGCACTAACAAAAACACATTTATAAACACAAATAGCTTCTTTTCAAGGTGTCACTACATGCACATTCCTTCAGATGAATTTGCACAAACCTAACATTAGCACATTCCTTCAGATGAATTTGCACAAACCTAACATTAGTTAAGAGTTACATGTACAAATGTCAGAAAAAGTCAGTTTAAAATTTTCTAGGATAGTGTGAATTTTATAACTTGATTGCCTGTGTTGCGTTTTTCCAAGGTTCATCTATGCATGAATAAATGTCTGATACTAAATCACCTTGTTCAAGTTGTTTGTCAAATCTCATGCACAGCCGTCAGGGTTTTGTAGATCTGTCCAAAGTTGACTTTATATCTTGTAGTTTTACCATCGATCTTCAGCATGCTGAGTTCACACATCTCCTTCTTATCACCCATATGTAGTATTTCTGCATAGACAAGCATGACTCATATTGTGCCACCCCAGTACTTGGAATTCCCAATTATCCTGTTGAAATGATGGTTTATACACAAATTGTTTGACTTGATTAATTTACAAGAAAGAGAAGTGTTTAGGTCAAGGGGTTAGATTACTAATGCCATGGAGGAAAGCATGCTAATGCAGAGAGTCAATTGATGCCCCCTGGACAGACAATCGTAATGGATTGGTGTCCATGCAGTTTGCTGTACGCTGCATACGAGGATGGACAGTAGTACATGTACATGAGGTACAACGATAGAGCAAGGACCTGCAACAGCTACATGTAAATCATGGCATGTTCAGGGCATGATTGGATTCTTAACAGTGTACTTAAACATAGTATTCATAGGATTGTTAAATATTGTTACATAGTCCGGTAAGATTCCATTGGAGAATCAAGACCCAAACTTTGTTGAGGAGGAAGTTCATGAAAAGATGCCAAGTTTAAACATCATTTTTTTTTAGCAGGTTGGTCATTAATATGTAAACTAAGAAACAAAAATTCTGCTGAGGTGCTGCACATTTTTATGCATGTATGATTTGACCCTACAAATAGAATACTGCACAGAACTGCAACATTGCAGTGCTGGAGGACTAGAGGCCGGTCTCAGACTCGAGACTGGTCAAGAGTCCATTTGTTTAGGTGGCCTCAGATTTGGTCTCGGAGCAGTGTGACTCGGACTCAACCCTGGGACTCAAAGTGGCTTGAAACCTAGAAAAAACAAGGCGGGGGGTGGGGGGGGAAGACACAACTTGAGCTACCATAGTGGTGCCAATGTAAATCATCGATAATGAAAAAAAAGGGTTTTCTGTCGATGCATTCAATTGTTGCCTATGGCCTTTGCCTTGCACATCAACCGCAGACCCTATTTGTTTCAGCTGCGCATGTCAGGGCCTGTTTAAGGTCTTGTTCAAGTCTTTTATGGTGTTTTTTTCTGCCTGAATTAGCTCCCTCTTTTGGATGAACCATTATGAAGAGTATTTTGTGCGACCGCTGATGCAGACAAAACTAAGCCCAATCTCTGACTTGAAATGGCAGGCATTTTTCGTGGTTTACGCTGATTGTTCCATTGAGAAACTCACGACATGTTGGACACAGATTTCAAACATATCGGTCAGTTTTTTTGTCTCAGAACCCTCCCCCCCCTCTTGCTCACCCCATGAGATGGAAAAAGTGCACAAACGATTGGTTCAAGTACATTAAAAGCCCACCACCCTGAAGAAATGTCTCTGCCCCCACTTACCCCCCCTCCAAACGAAAACACTTGATTTCACAAAGCTTTATGATTTGTCTTTTAGATGAGTTGTCATTGTCACCATAGTGACAGGTATTGTGACATCACACTTTGCTCAGTAAGTAAGATTGATACTGTACTTATTTGAACATCAATCTTAGCTCTTTGTGAAAACAAGCTCAGGTTATGTCACTGATCACAAATAACTTAACAGGGACATTAGGTACTCTGACTCGGACGAAAGGGCACTCCGACTCAATGTGGAGGACTTGGACTTGGACTCAGACAATAGGGATTTTACTACAGCTCTGGTGTATTGTGCATGTTAAAAGTTATTATTCTCACAAAGGTTTATTTATTTATTTTTTCCACTGAAGAATTGACGCTGTTATAAGTACTGGTATGGAATTGCATGTCATTGTCATTTTCATGTAATCTTTATTTCTAGATTTTCCATTTCAGTTCTAGCATTTGGTAGAATGGCATTACAAAACATACTGTAGGCCTATAATACAAACATTTTGTACAAATTGAAAGAGTGACCTTTGCTTCTATCTTACTACAAGATATGTAATCAGACCACATTTAATATACTACATGTACATGTCACAAATGCTGCAATCTTTTATCATATAAAATATTAGAATATTAGCTATCTTTGTATTAAAACAAACAAAAGCCCTGGCAGAGCCCTGAAGTGTTCTATTTGCCCAGTCTGATAAATAGAGAAATGCTTTCAAGTATTGGGCCAAACTATGTACACTTAACGCTCACACTGTGTACTTGAGACAACAACATGGCGGCTTACATGTACTGTGAACATTGCATACACGTAAGCACTTTAAGATGTTTTCAATTTATCATCTAGTGAAAAGAAACTGAAATTGATCTTTGTGTCTTTGAGTTGCACTGATAGGTCTCTGAATTTGATAACACAACCGAACGTACTAATTTTATTTCTTTGCTTACATGTGTAGTTTTTTTTCGCCATCGATTCATTGATGCACAACCCTAAATTACACTCCACTAAAATTGTGGTCATTAACCCTTTGGAGACCTATGACAAAGCAGCTTGTACTAGAGCGGCCATTTGTTCACATGATTAGCACTGATGTAACTCTGTATTTTAAACTAAAATGTCATCATTTGTCATGAGTAATGTCAACACTATCTATTACTTTTAGTAAGACAATATTTATTTTTTCAAGTCGTGTTCACTTCTTGAAAAGAAGCTTGAAAACCAACAAAATCAGCCATGATTGGGTGTATGGTGATAAGTTAATAGAAGTTGTACATATGGTCTCGCAGTAAGGATTAAAATCCTGAGGGTTCAAGTACATTGTACATCCAGGTGCAAAGTCTGCAAATTATTGAGCGGAAATACAATCTGTACATAAACCTTTAACCTATAATAGAAGAGACAAGGTGTACATACATGAGAAATGTGTTATCTTCTTGTACTTGTATTTTATAATCAATTATGCAGTGAAGCAATATTTCAAAGTTTACATGGGGACTGCTGACCTGTTACAGGTTTTTCAGCTAGTCCTTAATAAAACCGTTCATGGATTAGGAACTTTTAAAAGGCTGTTTCTGATTTTATTATAATTATTCACAATTTGTTCTAGCAACTCCAATGTATTTGAGCCTCCCTAAATTTCAGAAGTCTGGTTTTGAATTGTGCCTACAATTTGCACTATTGGCTGCCAATATACATTGCAATGTACAGTGTTCAGATATTTTATGCTACTGGAGCTGAGGTGGTGATGGAATTGCCTGGTACAGTGTTATTGACAGTGACTCAGTTCCCAGCTGAGGTGTAGAGGGATGGAGGAAGTCCTGGGAACATCTGGAAAATATGACCTCAAGGAAATTCCTTCTAGAAATCTTGTTACATTATTTATAATGGCTGTGTAGATTATGATATGAGGTTGAGTTTGGATAAATGCAGTGAAGGCCCTCTGGTTATTTAATAAGCTGTGTAGTGGGAATTCACACAGTGTCATCTTAACAAATTCAGACATCTTCTGCAAATGAGCATCACTCTAAAAGCAAAATACATGTAATATTACTATAGTTAAAAGTGTGAGCACTTTTACCTTAAGTCGTTTGGATTGGAAGCTGAAAGGAAAAGTTTACAATGTAGAAGTAACTTTTTTCTTGATATTTTGTCATGAAATGTGAGCATGGTGTAAGGTGTACAGAAATGAAATGTTAACTTGGCTGGTTCTGTAGGAATTGTCAAAACATTATCCTGGACTGACAGAAGGTGTGACATTTACAAATTTGAAATACATACATGTGCATTTCGTCATTTTGTGGTAAAAGAACATGCTCTGCAAAGGTAACAGTTGTGTTGTACATCTATGTATGAACAGTACGTGTAGAAAAAGCCCCCCCTTCCAATTGATCTCCATGTAGAATGCACTTGAGGGCATGTAATGTAAAATAAACAAAGACAGACCTTGTTAACCTGCATGCAGTGTGTTGGTTACCCTTGATTTGAGGTGTTTGACACCATTTTGCTCAGAGGTGTTCTACATTACTCTACATGTTTACATGTGTACATGTATAAAACTCATTATTAAGAAGTGTTTGCTCAAATCAAATTGAATACAATGTATCATGCAGTAAGCTTTCTCTCAGCTCTCTGGTGATACTCTGATTAATAAAACCAGGGGCCAATTTCACAAAGCACTTGGATTCATCTAAAGATGAGTTGTTAATATCACCATAGTGATTTGTAATGTGACATCACACTTTTGCAATTAAGACTGACACACAGTCAACATCAGTCTCGGCTCTTGAAATCGGCCCCTGATCATATTTTAAAATACTGAATTTTGTTTAAATGAATAATGAAAATGTACAGCAGCAAAGCACTGTGCACTATAATTGTTTGTTATTGCCCAGGTCACTGTTATTTAGTCACCCAGATTTAACCATTGGTTCCCTGGCTTATATGTCACTAGGGACAATACTTTACTAGTAGGTCCATCAGGACAGCTTGAAGGTCAGCAAGACCAAGGTCAGGCATTGCTGTAATGTCCTTATTTACCACCACCATTCTATCACCATGTGAAGTGAAATACAGGTGATCAAATTACTACAAAACTTGAAGGATATAACCTGTGTTCAAAAATAGTCTTCATGAAAATGTAAGGCCCATTTCAAACATCGCGCTCTTGCCGTGTCAAATTCAAATCATTTGAGTTTGGCAATTGTGCGGCATTGGCGCGGCAGTGGTTTCAAATGTCATGCTTCTGCTGAACTTTGCCAATAGCACGGCGGGGCCTGTCGAGCCATGGTCGAGCTAAGCCTCTGCCGTGCGAATTCCAAAATTGGTTTCAAACGTCATGTTCCTGTCATGTCAAATCGAGAAAAAAAATCAGAATATTTGAATTTGACACAACAAGGGTGCGACGTTTGAAACAGGCCTAAGGTACGTGTTCAAGGGCGTCGATCACTACCAAAAAGTGGGGGGGGGGGGGGGGGGGGACGTGTGCATGCAAGCCTTGGAAGATGTTTGTTAAGGGAAAAGCGAATCATACATGTAGCTGTGTGAGGTTCAAGCCATGATAGGGTAATCTTTTTAGGCACCAATACAAACTCGCAAGTCTACGTTTAAAATTTTTTTTATTAAGGTACTTTTATCATGTTTATAGGGGGACACACAGAAAATTATAATAAGACCAGAATGCACTCACACAGTATTCAGGAAACCTCTTTCGATTCTCATTTTTTTAATTTAAATTTTGTTTTGCCCTTCCTTCCCTCAAGGTTGAGAAGCAGGTAGGCTAGGTTTCTCAGAACCGAATTTTAGGCGTCTTATGATGTTTTTTAAAGAAAAGGGCACAAGGAGGAGGAAAGGGGTTGGGGATGTATTTGGTTTGGGGAGGGGGTCAAAAAGTGGGGGAGGGACATTTGATATGCTATCCCCTCACTCTAAAAAGTGGGATCCCCCACCAATCCACGCCCTTGTACGTGTTGATGTGTACAATGTGCAGAACTTTGTGTACTGTTGTACACGTACCACAAGTACACTCCAGAGTTACCATGACCCTGACTAGTGGACCATTAGGACTGCCTCTTATGTTCACAGAGTGTTATTGACTGTTTGGGTTAATTGAATTGTTTGTCTTGCAGTTGCACTGAGGTCAGTATAGCCAGTGGACTCCAGTCATACCTACATGTACAACACGTATTACATTACAGTGTACAATGTTGTTAATTTATATTATCTTCCAGTACGCACTAATCCTCCAATCAGATTGCTCAACGGGAGTGTGATAATAAACCAATCATACTCCCAGTAGTCTATATTGAGCTCTGCGTATTTTGAGTATCATGCGTCATGCTTCATATACGGACAGTGCAAAATGACTTTCTAAAATTTGCGTGTTGCGCGTTTTGCTCTTCATCAAATAACGCTCAAAGTTGTGTAATCTTTCAGTTGACTGGAAGATAAATTCGTTATCAAACTCGCACTCGTGGAATACGGGAAAATATAGAGCGTCTGCATTACCCCTTTCCCTTTAGGATCAGGAATCTTTTGGCTACACCATACATGTAGTTGTAGGCCTATGTTTTTGGTAGGTGGGGTCCTATTATAAATGTATGCACACTATACTGTATGTGGCAATTGTTTCAGCTGTCCAAGGTGACAAAACGTACTTGTTACTCTAGCAAATGTGCTAGCAAATAGTGTGTGTTTTTTAAAGGATTATTGAATATTTGTCACATCAATATTAAAACTGGTTGTTATTTTTAATTGCCTTTTGCACTGAACGTGAAACCTTGGTTGTGAAGTCTCAACGAGTTTAGTTTCCATGGTGAATTTATCTATTTATTGAAGCAATAAAACCAATAGACTGTATGTACTACGTGTATATTAACCAGTAGTGTATACATTGTGTTTTACAATATACTTGTGTGTGCTGCATTTTGTTCACAGTTGAGCGTCTGTGATGTTTTTAATTGACGTGAATGATGTGTTTCCATGGCAACAGGGATATATAAGCATCTCCCCCCACACTTCCAACAATTAATATTTGATGGAACAAGCACTCATATTATAGTCCCCAGAAGTATAGAAGACTGTAAACTCAGATCAGTACTGAATGACACTGTACACGACATACTTGTGCAGTATAATGCAGCGAATGACGACATCAGCAACACCCACGTACACATATTATACCCAGTACCAATTATGCATACAGCATGTCTGCAACCTGGGATTGGTGCATGGGATTGCAATATAAAAAAGCAGTCTCACTTAACCATTGCAGCCCTGAATCTTCACAGAGGCAATTGCCTCCATGCCCCTTAGTGATTGCCGTGGTGCTCCTTGAAATGTTCCAATCCCTCATTGAGGTGCCCTTTACTATAAAGGTAACCTGTCTTGCCCTCACAAGATTAGATCGAAGCATCAAGCCTGCTACATGTATTGAATGAATCAACAACATATGTTGTAGTAAACAAAGCTCACAATGCCGACTAGGTGCCTCATATTCCTTCATGCTGCTACCCAGTGAGAAATAACAATCTACATTATTGCTCTAAACTGGAAACTTACATGTACAAGGTACAGGGCTGATTCTTGATTCTTGTTAGAGGCAAAGCAGTTTTTTATTGATAGAGGCACCTCTATGAGGAAAATAAATGTTGTATTGGAACATTTGAAAGGGTACCAAAGTCACCAGTACAAACTGTGACTGGGGTCATCAAGGCATTGCACTTTGTTGCCTATGTGTGAATGTACGTCAGACCAAACAAGCTTTCCCCCCCATTTCAAATGTTTTTTTTTTTCAATGCAAACTATGGATACTTTACCATGGCTGTTGCTGCAAGTTTAGAAACAGAATATTATGGCACTGTGTGTACTTCCCACACAGTTCCATTTATCCTGCACGTGTGTACTTGGGAGTTTATTCATGCCATTGGCCACAGCACTATGAAGAAATCAATATAAGGACATCTCACTTTGCACTATTTGCATATAAGATTGAACATTGATGACACTCACCTACTGCCCAAGATCTGTCTTGTACAACATGCAAATCAAGACTTTGGGGGTGAAGTTTATTCCATCGAGCAAAAGAACTCCTATCCGTCATTGGGGGGGGGGGGGGGGTTGTGGGGACATTCACTTCTCCTGATAAGGGAGGTTCACTCTCGCCCTGAAGGAGTAGGTTGAACCCTAGAAAATGTGCATTAATCATTATGTACTGGGTTAAAAATGGGGGGGGGGGGAAGGAAATGGGGAAAATAAACAACCCAACAAACAAACAAACAAACAAACAAACAAACAAACAAACAAACAAACAAACAAACAAACAAACAACCCAACAAACAAACAAACAAACATTGGAAAAACATTTTCTGTTTTTGCTTGGCTACATTTAAGTAGTCTGCCATTTTCTTCACATTGCATTCATGTTTTGTGTTGATAAATTTGACTTTATTTATTGAAAATAAAATTGGTTTCCCCTTTATTTACATACATGAACCCAGCTGGAGATATTTTACAAAGAGAAATTACGGGATTCGTGTATTACACAGTTATTTATGTACCTGTACATACATTACATGTAGGTTATACATGTAATGTGTGATTGTTGGTCTGGGAATCTGTACACATGTGCAAGCAATGTGAACAATAACCTTGGCCCAGTAGTCACCACTGCATTATCCATGAAGGTGATATTTTGCTGTCTAGTGTTGGGAATTCACTGAAAATTAGCCAGTGACACTGTAATCTAGGAAAATTTAAACAGTACCAGAAGTGGGAAACATATAAGATGTTACCTTTCTCCATGGGTGCAGAGGATGGGTAACTGAAGGTACAAAGTACTTGTAACTCTATATTATCGTGCTCTCTTTTACTGATTTCCAACCATTGACCCTGAACTGAAAACTCTGGATCATTGGACATCTCTGTTATTAGCCTATTTATCTAGGCCAATTGTAGGATAGTCTTAGAAAGGAATGGGGAAACAGTAAAAAATTAACTGACCAAATTGCCCAGGGAAAATGCTTAATCACCGGGAGGAAGTTATTGTGGATAATATGAAGAGTTCTTTAACCATCATAATTCACTTGTGTCATCAGGCAGTCATCACTAATGAGGCAGAGACAATTGGGCTGGAACTAAAGTCATTCAAGTAAAGAGGTTTGAAGAATACATAGTACATGTGTGTTCTGCTCTACAGAAACATAATTAGTTGACCTTTGCACCCTTTGGCATTGTTAGGGAAATAATTATAACAGAGATTATCAAAGGAACAGTGGAAACCAGCAGCGGCATAGCTAGGATTTTTTCACTGGTGGGTGTTGGGGTTGGGGGGTTGGGAGTGGGGCACAGGGAGAATTGCTTTTCAGTGTGTGTGTGTGTGTGGGGGGGGGGGGAGGTCGGGTTCCGGTTACCATGTATTTTAATGAATTACACTGCTGGACACCAGGCACGATACATACATCTTCATTTGCTCGTATATGTAGATTGTTCTAAAAGGCGTCTGTTTGCTTGATCCTCTGTCAAACTGTATGATGATTAATTGTCTTGATTAAGTTATATGAGCTGTCATCAATCATGTACGTAGAATTAGCTTAGTGTATGCAGAGTGCATCAATCGGGATGGTTTTATACGTACATCAGGCATGTGATTTCTCAGGATTTTTTCCTGATTTCAGGATTTTCTCTAAATCTCCTCTTTTGAAAGAAGTAAAGCAATCACCAAAGGGAGAAAGAAATAGCCCATGTTGTGTCCAAACCTGTAGTTTGTCTTTCTGGTGATGCACAGAGTCTGTAATTGCAACATCTGTGAGGTTCTGGGTCTAGAATAAGGGGGAACCCAGACCCACAAGCCATTCTTCAGGACTTTTCACACTTGGCAAATCTCATCCCTGATATGTACTGGTAGTGACATAACGACCCTTTCATTTGACATGTTTGATGAGACCAATACAGTCTTACAAAAAACTAAGTCTTAGTAAAGAATACAGGCCTTGATCTTAACTGAGGCCACTGAAGCCATTGGCCTCATTCATGCCCTGTCGAGTTGGCCAGCATGCCCTTCAGAAAAATAGCACTGTCACTACCAACTTGGCCAGCACGCCCTTGTACAATTTCTCTGATTAGGCCAGCAAAGGCCTGCCCCCGTTTTTCTTAAGATCGAGGCCTGAGTATAGACAGTGAAACTGCCCCTTTCCACTAATCACACAGAAGGTTAAGCTTCCATCACTATGCAAATAAGCCATGAATTGTTACAACCCCGCTTTAAACAAAAGAAATGAAGTTGCACAGTAGATCCGTTTATGTTTTTGATGTACATTCCTTGCTTATCAGTGATGACACATGGCCCCGATATGAAAAGTGTCACTACAGGACAGTGCCCAAGCAAGGAGGAAGGTGTCTCTTCCACTGATGTTCCTTCCTCAGTGAATCAAGTACACACATTGGGTTGCAGACTGAAAACAATACATGCAACTGCAGGCCTGAAACTTCACGGAGGCAACAGAGGCAATTGCCTCCGTTGCCCTTGGTCATTGCCTTAGTGCCCTTGAAATGTTCCAGTACAAATTTACAATTTCCTCATAGAGATGCCCTTTATCAAGAGGAAAATGCCTTGATGCCCTTGCCCTTTCAAGAACGAAGCAATCAGGCCTGCAACTGTTACATGTCACATGTCACATGTCACGTAATGCATGATTTGTTTTGTTTATTTCATTTTACCAATGAGAGACTTTTGAGGATGCTAGATGGCAGCAGACTTACCAGGTCCATCCATTGTTTTCGGAAATGTGCACATGTGCTCTTAATTACGTATATTAGGTAATTTACCTGGTAAGTCTGCTGCCACCTATGGTTACAAAGTCTCCCATTGCACTTGAATAGATTGTGAAGAATCCACCAAAGTCAAATGAAGTAATAAAAACCTGAATACATACAGTGCAAGGAGTCAAATCCAATGCTTAATTGACCCCTAGCCTTTAGCCCAGATGGATATGATATCCCACACCACAGTCTCCTACACTGTAGACCTGCATGTACACGTACATGTACACTGTTAGGTAAACCACCTGGTTGACAATATTTACAGTCTTCTTAGTTACTTATAATTCAGCCAGTGCTCACTGAAGTCGAAATCAATTTGCATAATAAGGGTCTGTTTGACATTGGGGCATCTCATCAACCAATCCTCTTGGGTTTTTAAGGTCATAGTCAGGTGGGGTATGACGTCATGAGTTACAATTTATAGAATTCATTCTTGCTTCAGATTCACCTTGGTGAAATTGAATGGAAAGCATTGTACATGAGGCCCATTGTACATACGCTGCTTCGTCTGACCTTCTGTTATTATTAATAACTAGACTGAATATATTGGACTTGTATACCATAAACCACACTCACATCATACATGTACATGTATCTATAGTCATTTGTGCTGGTTTGAAGACAGACGTATTTGGAGACAGACGTATAGACACAAGCTTTGAATGTTTTCAGGCACTGTGTCTTAAATCTGGTTTTCTATCATCATTTTCTATCATCATCAAACGAGAAGTGATAACTGCTAGCACCCACTATCAATAATGGAAGTCCTAGTGGTAAGATCATTATTGCTAAAATGATATCTGTACACATTTTCTGAATTCCGAACTTGGGCCATATTTTGGCAGTAAATTTCTGTTTTCGCAGGTCTGTGTACAAACATCAATTTGTGACAATTTACATTATAATAGTTTGTATTCACAATGGAAATATGAAGAAATTATAATGTAGGGAGCCCAGTTCAATGTGGATGAATGTTTTGCTGCAAAATGACTATCAAGTATTTGTACACTTGAACTTGGTACAAAATGTAGAATACATGTATCAGGTGTCAAAGGCAAAATTTTTATTTTAGTATTGGAAGAAAAGTAGGCATTTCTTAGACTTGTAAAGCTTTTCAGTCTTCTCAGACAAAAGGGTTGATAAATTAAATGAAATAATACATGTACCTAATCCCCTCCTCCCCCGAAAACAAATTATTATTATTATTTTTTAAAAATAAATGTAAAGTCTTTAACTATTATTGGAATAAAAGAATCCATATTACAGTTCCCTCAGCAAAATAATTTCAAGTCTCTCAAGACCTTGAGTGATTGGAAATCAATTTGAAGGGGAAAGTGGGCTGGACTTGGTCCTGGTAAATAGGTCAGCAATGACGTATGTTTTTTGTCATTTAGATTCATTTCGGTTTTATTCACCAAACAAAAAGTCAGAGGATTAAAAGCTATTTGGTTTACAAAATTGGCAAAGATTACACAAAAACATGTTGTCATACTTGAGCATGGCTGCTGTTTTTAGACAACATTCACATGTAGATTTGTGAGCATCCTTGAAGATGTACCTATTATGTTTCTGTAACATGTAGCTGTTCATACTCCTTCATTAGAGGAGCCTTTTGCCTTGTTAACCCATGAAAGGAGGGTCTCCATTTTACTTATACCCATGGCCTTCCATGTTCTTCTACACCCACTTTACTGCCGAGAATAAGTTAGATTCCTATCATGGATGTACAAAACTGGGGCATGCGCCAACTGTTTTGTACAAACAGATTGATGCCCAGTGGAAGTCAGTGAACTATGACCTTTATCCTAGGGACCATTAAATGGTATCGCTGTGTGTGGGTGTGTGGGATATTTCCAAGTGACTGTTTGCCCATCGGGATGGAGGACAGTGTGGTTTGCCAAACAGCAAGATATGTACAGTCGTACTCTCCTGTATTGTCAGTGTTGATAGTAGTTTACTATAATACTTCACCACATTCAGAAATCATGACTTTATTAATCTCATCCTATATTTCCAATCTCTTTTGAGACAATCTTACATGTAGTACATGATTTAAAGATGTTTTTAAAGCTGACAAAATTACAACAAATAATCTGCAGAGTGAAAATTGAGGAGAAATTTCATGACGGCCATGCATCAACTTTTAGTGTCTGCTTAAAGCCCCAGCTCAACATTGGTAAACTGTAAATGCTTCCATTCTTTGCACAAATCAATATATTTGTAATCAGACCAACCTGTGAAAATATCAGCTCATTTTGTTGTTTCATTTGTGAGAAAACGGTAAAAATGCATTCAGCAAATATTATCTTCGCTAAATAATTAATTTGTTAACAACTATTTCTTCAAGCGCCAACTCAAAACTCACTTATTTTCTTGCTTTTGATCTGTTTGTTTTGGAATAGTTCCTTTCTTTTTGGTTATTTCTGCTGTTGATGTGAGGCGATGTTTTCTTTGTAGAGCGCCATATAAATGCTCATAATATTATGATAGTTTCATGGAATTTACATACAGTTTGATAAATGCCATATCTACATTGTGTGATAATTTTTACAATGAAAAGTAGTTTCTACATGAAGTTGTAAGGCTTGTGTTGTGATTAGTAGTCCAGAATAATAGTGAAACTGTAGTGTACAGACTATAGTGCGTGCTGGAAATATCTGGGCACGGCACAGTCTGGTTCAGTGACACTATATGGCATTTATTGTGTAAATTTTATGCCATGTAAGAACGTCTACTCGTACTACATGTTCTACTAACTACAAGTGTTCTTTGATCAACTAGACTGACACACGTTATGCATTGCAGCTTGCTGTGTAAAAGAATAATAATAATGCATAGTCCTACATGTTTATTTTTTTATTGTAAAATTAGTTTATTGAAAAGTTTTCAAATACACCAAATGTCATTATAGTTGTCACGATCTACTTCTAGTTGTAATTGGTAAATATTTTTTATGCTTTTCAATACGTATCGTTGGGATCATCTTGCTTATTTTAGAGACTTTATTGCTGCTCAATTTAGAACATGTGTTTATTGCAAATAACAACATTCCCATAAGCCACAGTTTGCTACAAGCATGTGTAGCCTACGTATTAAAGCTTTGTCGTTGCATTCATGATTTGTTCTTCTCTTTTTCTCACTACAGGAAAAGGTTGTCAAGACAGCGAAATATGGGGATTTTACTTGCTTTATACAGGTGAGTTAATAATCAGGAGTGCCAACCTCACATTCCCATCAGATACAAGTGAACTATGCATAGGGGGAATGGTGTTGCTAAAGGCGTTAAGAATGGGTGTCACTTTTGGTCTGCTGACACTACAGCTACTTTCTTGTTTGAAAGACTTACATACTGTCTGTACGTAGGGCGACCTTTGAGTAAGTTTGACTCCTAATTGGTCGACTAGTGGTTGATATGTGTCAACATGTACACCAGTCAACCCACTCTAGTCAAACTGAAATGCCATAGCAAGTCAAAAGGTTCCTACTGTAAGTTCTCTTGATTTAAAGGGTTACATTTATCCAGGCACACAAACACGTTTATTTGACTACACAGTAACTGTAAATCCATTAAAAGAATTGAATATCAATGTTTCACTGTCTTTATCAATTTTTTGGGGATAAGAAAAATCCCAACGGGTGTGTCACCCCGTCTATGAAAATTCCCCTCCAAATAAGAACGGAGAACCATGTATATGAATGAGGAAGGCTTTGTTGTTCAAATAAAGTGTGGTTCAAGTATGGTTCAAGAGAGTTTGAAATAACAGGCCCTACATGTACGTGTAATAATTGTGATATTACAATAAGACAAAAGTAACAATAAATACAGTACAATTAACAGGGGTCAGTTGTCAAACTTCTCCTACAGCCTTCTTTATTTTAATCCACTTCTTCAAGTATTCATCATGTCATTAAGTATTCTTAACATCACATAACTAATGTACATGTACACTAGTCTTCATTTAGTGTACAATAGTAAGAATCTCAAGTCAGCACAGTTTTGTGAAGGTCACTCCTGACGTAAACTGCCGGCCATAATTCATAAATACACACACTAGAATAGAGAAAACCTCAGATTGTTAATCTATCTGTGATCTTGAAGCTATTGTTAAGTGTGAAGTCATACCCTGATGTCCACTCTACTGCATCTTGTTTTAATGGTTTGAGTTGATAAGTGTCCTTTATAATGTACATGCCTCTAGTGATCTCCAGAGGTGGTTATAAATAGACACTGTGCTGTAAGGCAAGGTTAACACTTGATGCTTTCAAAAGAAAACAAAGTATTATGAACGCTAAAGGTTTCTCAAAATATTTAGGGACAGCTGCTACACTGTAATTTGACTCTATTGACACTGTACATTCAAACTGTATTAAAACAAATATTCAGCATCAGTAACAACCTAATTTAAAATGATCTAATTAAGTGTTCATTGTAAGTGTTTGCTTGAATTCATTTCCTCAACCTCAACTTATTTTCAACAGTTAGCAAATATCAAAAATGAGTGGAAGAATAAAAATTGAAAAAGAAAATTTATAATTGAGGTAAAGCAGAGGACAAGTATTGAGAATGGGTGAGACTGCAGTGGGCCGGTAAGGAAGCAAAAAGTGATCATTTTAATCTGGTTTAAAAAATTGTTTACATTGTACGTAGATTAGTTTACCAAAACATGTCATGTTTAAGTAAACAAATAAAGTGATTTGTACAGGCGCTTAAATTATGCAGGAAACCTTAAAAATGTTCTGAATAACACTGAAAATTGTTTGGATGCTTCATCAGAAATTGTCTGAAAAACCATCTTTGTTGAAAAAAAGTAGATTACATTAAAGAAATAAATTTGAAAATGGTATTTCTAATAGCAAAACAGAAATAGCAAAATGGAAAGCCAATTATTTCACTGAATTTGAAGCCCACCTATAAATATCCATACCACAATTTGTGTGCTATGGATTTCACTCACTAGTTTTTCCAAGAAGTTAGCTGAGAATCTATTGACAGTCAATACATTTTAACTTTGAACAAAATTAATTAATTATACAAGAAAGTAGGCCTACATGGTACCTGCATTATACACTGTATGTGGGTCAACTTAGAATGTAACATCCATGGATTATTGGGATCAGCTTAAATCCTAATCCATAGACTAAGGCTCAGCTGAAGGTCATAACCTTTTGAGCTTTAGTTTCAGAAGGATATAGGACATGGAAGTAGCAAGTGTTTTGAAAATAAATATTGCACTGCTTGGAAAGTTGATTTAAAATAAATACGGAAGAACTAAACTCAACACAAGGTACATAAATTTTATTTGTATTGAGGCTACATTTTGACAAGTATGGACTTGTACTGTACATATTCTATGCATAAATGAATTTTATAGGTCATAAAGAGTTTCAAGTCCTTTTGTTGTTTGGTCTGAATCATAGAATTGGAACTTATTAGTCAAATACTCGTTATGCAATGGAATGTAAAGAGAATTCCTGTGCTGTTATGAGATCAGAAATAATACATGTAAGTGTAGTAGGCCTACTGACTTTGGAACTCTTGTTTTGGAAGTTACACATTACTCATTGCTCATGTAGCCTACATGTACTTGTCTATCATGGTAAATCAAACCAGGCATGCCAGAGGTGTACAAACGGTTGTGCAACCTGTAGGGTTGTACTTGGTTACATACCTACTGAACCTATGTACATGTACACGGTTTACTGTACAGTGGTTACTGCCTTTCTTTACATGGCCATGCAGTCTGGACTGTACTGCTTAGCATGGGCAGGAGGTACATTAGCACACTAGCACATGAGCAGAGGACTGTGATTGCACCCCACCATGACCTCATTACATGTACATGTATTGTAAACACAACTTTGCACTCTGTGACCTGGGATTGAGGTCACCTGGATGTGAATCACTTGGTACAACCATAGAGCTACTGGGTTTGTAGCTCTATGGTACCACAATGACCCTGCATGGAAAACCTTTGCATGTACTACATGTACTAGATGAAAGGTGTGACTATTTACATAGGTATGTACCCGTGGACCCTTGTATTGGCGTGGACCCTTGTATTGGCGGGGAAACTATTACTGACCTCAGTATATCCTTTATATGCACAGGAACTGGTTTCATTGGGTGGTTCATGGCCACTACCTTACTGCACATGTATCATATGTACATGTATTGTATGCAAATGTCAGAAATTGCACAACTTACTGTACATGAAATTATTTTACTCTAATAATTACAAAATAATGAGGCTTTAATACCTATATGATTTTAAATGATATAGATACATGTAGATTTAATTCAGTTCATCAGAGACATAACAGACTGATTGCGCGATGTTTACATGTCATCACGTGACCTATTGTGGGTACCGGTACTACGTCATCTGAGCTGATGGTAAATTACGTGCAAATACATGCCGTGACCGACAGAGTCACACCAAAAGTCTGCTTTTGGTAATAATAACACAGTTACCAAGACATTTTATTAAAGTTGTATGTTGTGACATTGATTTTAATCACATTACTGTTTCATAAACTACCAGTATTCTACTACAAAAGAGGTTTATTTTGAGTTTTGCACTACTGGCGTCCGGACGACTATGTACATAGCCACCCGCCTGTTATTTTGTTTGTAATGTAGGCCTAAATCACTGTAAAAAAAGGGTAAAGAACGTTTGAAAAGTGAGCATTTATACCTAGCCTGGCGAAATGTCAAGTTGGCAAAGGAATCACACAGTTTTGGAAAGCAATTTCTTTGGATGATTCAGCTTCAAAACTTTAAAATTCTTGTGTTGAAAAGTGTGTGATCGTGGTCGTCTGGCCCAAACGTTCCGTCGTGGACTAGTACACATCGGGCACATTTATACCTTACTTGTACAATTTACAAGACTTGCTGGAACTGTCGTTACTGGCTTTATTCAGCCACTTGAAGGTCTCTGGTACAAACTCTGGAATATTTTTCACAGATTTCGAGAAAAAAAAACCTCAAACGAATTTAACAAATGCAACAATCATCATGTACCGTACCACACTTTCCTATGGAGGATGTCGTGTTTGTTTACATTTAATACCCACAATAGGTCACGTGACGCAGGTCGCGCAGTTGGTCTATTATGGGAAAGCATCAGGGTTGTATTTGTGCACCTGTACCCTTATGGGATAGCCGTAGTGGGTATACATCCTCTAACCCATCCTGATTCAGTCATATCCCCCTCAAGCCGATGATTGTACTAGGCTGTGGCACTACTCAAACTATCGAGCTCCATGCTCAAACTCAAGACCTTCAGTTTTGCAAACAGCAACTTGTGTCTATTCAGTGATGAATCTAAAGAAGTCAGCAAGTTGTTAATTGTGTCTTTGTATTGTCTCTTTTACAGGGAGAGATCACAAACAAACAGAAGATCTTGGTAGTCACAATGCATGACATTGGCTTGAACCGTAAGTACTAAACATTTCAGAATACTTGAGAGCCAACGATTCACCAGAGGGCCATTTCAATCTCCTTAAGATTGCCTAGAGTTGTAGCCAAAACTCTTCCAAATTCAAGAGGTCAAGTGTGGACTGTGTTGGTTGTGTTAGCTTGGAGCAACCCAGGTATATAAAATATCTCAGTGGAGTGTTGAGCATTTGAAATCCAGTGAGGATAGTTAAAGATGTAATGAAGGAGATACGTCCAAATGAGTCGTATTGTAAATTGTACTCTGCAGATTGCCACGGAGAAACTTGTCATTGAAGAAACTACAGTAATGGCAGGAGGAACGTAGATTCTAATATGGATAGACTAACTTTTAGATTTGAAAAGAGAAAAATAGACATGCTTGGGACAATGTCCAGGTCAGCAGGTTCACTGGAGCTGTGGAACATTAAGTAAGCCAACGGAAAACACTAGATTTCCTTTTTATAAGCACAATCATTGGGTCTAATGGTTCCTGTCTGGGAATTGACATGGTCAGGTAGCAGTAAGCAATGGTGCTTTCATAATTATTATCCTTACTCCCACTCAGTTCAATACACCACACGTGAACTGCTTGAAATGAAAACATCCTCGATCTAGACGACCGTTTTGTCCGAGTGCCACTTTAATTGGCAAGTAATGCGGGACATCCTCTTACAAAGACAACGTAAGCAAACATGAGGGTGGGTATGACATGGCATCTGGGCTGCTCTGATGTTGCTGAGAGTATAGGGAATGCAATGTAGACAGATATCTTATCATAGAGCTCTCTCTACTCTTGAAGTCTCGAGGATCCATGATCCTATCACATGTAGTTGATGATAAAGTTGAGGAAGCAAAAAGACAAATTCAATTGTCTTGAAATAATATGCAGTTGAGTAATTATCTCTAGTGCAGTCTACTGTACACACTGTCCAGTATGCATTTTATGCTCTTACAATTAAGATGGGACACACTTACTCATAGGCCTACATACTGTACATGTACTTGTTTTGAAGTTTGTTGTTATATGAGCATGGTGGACGGTATGAGTGAACACATACACATACATGTACATTCGTAATGAAGACTCTTAAGACACTAGAATGTGTGGAACAGAAATGCAAAAAGGAAATTTTGTTAATTTTTATTCCCTTGTTCATGTTTCCCAAGCAAAGTACCTACATGTACTCTATAGACCAGACTACACCCATCACTGCCTACTTTAACATGCACAGAAAAATGACACCTATAAATGGGTGAAACCTTTCATAAGACCCATCGTTGCCACTCCCCTGGTGCAGCCAAGCAAAGTACCCCCCACTACACCCATTGTTGCCTACTTTAACATGCACAGAAAAATGACACATATAAATAGGTGAACCCTTTCATAAGACCCATCGTTGCCACTCCCCTGGTGCACTGCAGCCAAGCAAAGTACCTACACTGTAGACCAGACTACACCCATTGTTGCCTACTTTAACATCCACAGAAAAATGACACCTACATGTATAAATAGGTGAACCTTTTCATAAGACCCATCATTGCCACTCCCCCAGTGCAGCCAAGCAAAGTACCTACACTGTAGACCAGACTACACCCATTGTTGCCTACTTTAACATCCACAGAAAAATGACACATATAAATAGGTGAACCCTTTCATAAGACCCATCGTTGCCACTCCTCTGGTGCACTGCAGCCAAGCAAAGTACATGTACCTACACTGTAGACCAGACTATACCCATCCCTGCCTACTTTAACATGCACTGCAGCCAAGCAAAGTACCTACAGACCAGACTACACCCATCGTTGCCTACTTTAACATGCACTGCAGCCAAGCAAAGTACCTACACCGTAGACCAGACTACACCCATCGTTGCTTACTTTAACATGCACTGCAGCCAAGCAAAGTACCTACACCGTAGACCAGACTACACCCATCGTTGCTTACTTTAACATGCACTGCGGCCAAGCAAAGTACCTACACCGTAGACCAGACTACACCCATCGTTGCCTACTTTAACATGCACTGCAGCCAAGCAAAGTACCTACACCGTAGACCAGACTACACCCATCGTTGCCTACTTTAACATGCACTGCAGCCAAGCAAAGTACCTACACCGTAGACCAGACTACACCCATCGTTGCCTACTTTAACATGCACTGCAGCCAAGCAAAGTACCTACACCGTAGACCAGACTACACCCATCGTTGCCTACTTTAACATGCACAGAAAGAGTGCACCTATAAATAGGTGGACCCTTTCAGCTCATCTTTATATTTTTAGACCATTGGCAAATATAGGGGAGGTATATTTGAGACCATGAGCAGTGACCAGAGGACATCTTGATTACAGTAGACTTGACTGAATATTGATTGACTGTAAAGGAGACGTGTAATAATGAAGTACATGTATGTCTTGTACTTATGGAATGGTGGACAGTACGTGTTTCTACATGTGTGTCAGCTGCATTGAGCCGTGGAATTCTGATTAATACTTGGTACTAGAGACTACCCCAAAACTCTAGTAATCCATGCTTGATGCTGTAAACATATGATCTACATGTACAGTGTAGGGCTATTCTTTCCCATTCCAATATGAAAGAGCCCAACTTGCTCCAGACAGCGTCCATCTTGCACATTTTCACCAAATCCCTGCCTGGCTGTGAAAATTTGTTATAAACCGAATACAAAAAAGGTTCATTTCTATTGAATTTGGCCTTGACTTTAAAATAAAATATACTTTGATTCATTCGATTCGCATCCCTGATTTATCATAAAGGGTAAACACTAAAATCAAAATCCTAACTGTGTACAGTTATTAACATTTCTTCTCTTTAACAATGCTCAAGATAAAAGTAGAGAAAAAGCCTACGAAATATCAAAGAATTTGTTTGATTCTTGTGTTGGGATATTGCACTTCACACTGGAGCGTTGTGATGTCACATATTAAATGAGAGACTCTCAGAAATGTCCTGGGACTGGGGCCCAATAGTAGAACGTGTGGGCGTACAATGGATGACTGGAAATGTCTAAATTTAGTCATCAATTCTTGAAACCCTTTTAATAGGGTAAACCTAATTATAGCTTCATTCATCAATACACGTTAAGACTGATGTCTTTTTTTTATGGGAAGTCCTCTTATAGTTCTAAACATGAACTTAAATGTTTGACCAAATCGCAGACGATGGTCACTGAATAAACAGTGCGTAACAAAGGACCTCTCTTTATGCCCCAGTTTCATTTAGTAGGAGTTTCGGTTTTTGTTTGGTAATATAATATGTACATAAGTATATTCAATTCACTGATGGAAGTTCAGCTTGAAAATTGATGTCAATTAAGACGCATTTTGAGTACATTTGTAAAATTAACACTTTTTGACCTCTTTTAAGGCTTGACTTCAGAACTCTTGCAAAAATGATCAGCAAAGGAATTAACAACAAAAAGAAAGTTATTGTTATTACTATTATTATTGTTGTTAATATTATGTGTATATCTTAAAAGAGTTTCAGGAAGAATAAGATTGCTCAAAGGTTTGGTTGTTATGTGAGTTGTTCTGAAGGATTCAAGAAGATCAGTGATGTTCATTTTGTTACTTTCTTTCTCAGATACTTCTTGGGTGAAGTTTCTGAGGACAAAGAGCATGGAGACGTTTGCTTCCAAAGCCTCTTTTGTTCATATCAATGCTCCTGGTCAGCAAGATAAGGCTGAAGATTTACCAGAAGGGTAAGGCTACAACCTCCTTCAAAGAAATCAAGATGTTATAAAGGATTTTTTTTTATAAAAAGAGTGCATTATTTAAAGGATGTGTCCTGGTCCATATGCCATGTAAATGTTTGTGACTTATAAAATCATTTGAAAATACACCTGTTCGACCCCCTTTTAATATTTTTTCCAATTTATGTCATTGATGTATTACATGACGTCACTAGTTGAACGAGAAATGTTAAAAGCTTTGGCTACCAGATGAAATTCAGACTTTTTGGTTACGTTTCTTGTTCCACCAGTGACATCACATCATGAGTAAGGCCTGTTTTGTGGCGTTCCTGGAGAGTATTATTTTAAATGAAATTAAAATAAAAAATATATTTAAAGGGAAAAGTGACTTGTGTATTTTTAGACGATTCATTATGCTAAATTAAATTATAAACTTTTACATGGCATATGGACCAGGTCGCTCTGCACACATCCTATAATGGTAATAAAACATACCCAAATTGAAGTTGTCATAACTATGATGATACAGTGGTATGTTCAATCATTGATTTTATGTGTGATCCAACAGATTCAGCTATCCAAGCATGAAGCAGATTGCTGAAGAACTGCCTCAAATCTTAAAGAATCTTGGGTAAGTAAACTTGGTCATACTTTACCATTGCACATGAATGATGTACACGTGATATAATCTTTTAATTTAGGACTTGATTGCCCTCTAAGAACCAGCCACCAGGGCGTGGTCACCAGGGCGTGGTCACTCAATCCGTGGTGAGTGTGAAGAGGTGGCATTTAACACAGTTGTTTGACAGTACATTGGTCTGACTGGATCCAAACTGATAGTGGTGTATTGATAGATTGATTTCAATTACTTGTTGATCGTAATGGAAAGTTCAACCTGTTTCTTGGCATCAATCTATCCGAGACAGTCGTTTAAACGTGATCTGATTTGCCAATTGGGTAGTGTGAGGTCCTACTTAACAATTTGTCTGCAAGTTAAAGACCAGTACCTTCTCTGTTGGTAATTATGTATGTATTGTTATCAATCATCAAGGAGAGAATGCTGTCTGGTCTTGGTTCCTATGAAATGTTGTCTTCATCATACAACTTGATGACCTGCTTGTAGTAGCTCAAAATTCACTAAGGAGTATGGTTTTGAATTATAGATTGTCGTAAGTGTTGGTAATCGATTAACTTAATTTATTACATTTCCCCTTGGTTATTGATGACAAATATCTGCATGTGTTTATGTACTAGGATTGACGAGACTAGAGAATTGATTGGTGTGGGTGAAGGAGCAGGTTCCACTATCATGGTCAGGTTTGCAGTAAGTATACTTTGTACATCAGAAGCTTAATCACATCTTGATCTTCAGAACTTGTCTCTAGGTTGCTATTCAATTTGAAGTTCCCAAATTGAAGTACATAACTTCAAAATGAACTTGCCATTGAAGCTCATGGTGTGTTTTTGAATTAGGCCCAATGCAGATGGAGTTCTCTAAGACCACTGTAATGAGGCTTGGAATTACATGGAGGTCATGGCCGCCTTTGCCCTGATCCTGGCCTTGGTGCCCCTTCAAAAGTTTCCTATAGACTTTCAGATTTGTAAACCTCATCATTATTTAGGAATCCTTGGGCATCAGGGCTCACGCTTAGCACTAGCCCGGCCTACATTGTCTAGTCAAAACTGCTATGGGCTAGTAAACACCACTTCTCAACTTGCCCTGTGGGCTACTAAAAACTGTGCAACTTACTTGTTTATAATGCTCATACTTCTTCCTTTTCAGAAGTGAATAATACATTTTAGAAATGTGTTAATTTATCTTTGAGTGTGTGAGTGTAACTTCATTTGACCGTTAAACTGGTTGTGATTGCTACCATTAGTATCAGAAAGATACATTTATGGCAATACATGTTTAAAATTTGGGCAACAAGAACTTCCTGTGGGCAAGTAAAATGCACAGTTTACTAGCCCCTTGGGCTACTTGACAAAAAGCTTAAGCGCAAGGCCAGAGCATATTGAATAAGATGTGAAGATACAAAAAAATGCAGTTATACTTGATTGGAGGACTGGTCTAACCACCTCAAAACATGAAGAGAACAAACAAAAATTAATAATTTTCCAAATCAATGCTTGCATCAGGTACATTAGTGAAGGTATTAGTGAAGAGATAATCTTTGCTATTGAGAGATAATCCCTATTATTCAGGCATGTAACTCTTCCGCGGAAACGCGGATTTCCGCGTTTTTGAAAAAAAAAATCCGCCGTTCATGAAGAATCCGCGTTTAAAAAATAAATCCCGCTGAATTAAAAATTGCTTTAAAAATACAATTATCACGCGAGTTAGAAAAAAACACATACGCGATATCGACGGATAAGGTCTGGCTCCGCGATAGTTTACATGTGCCAAGGCAATACACAGTCTAGACACAGACACATTGCTCCTTGTACAGCATACATTCTTCAGAACATGTGCAGAGACTGGTTCCAGTTGGGATGCGGCGGGAAACAGACGCCTTGAGACTACTATTTTCTGCAAAAAAAGCATGCATCGTGCTGTGAAACATACTGTGTCAACTTGAAATAAAACGGAAAGAAAATATAATCATTGGTCGTAATGGAGGCATAGATCTGAAGAAAACTGCCGATAAAAGGCACAAAGAACACAATGGATGGAAATGGAATTGGTTGGAAAAGCAGGTTGACGAAATTCGTCTTGCTGAAGTTGTTCAAAACTTGACTGGCCAGTTATGATTGCGTGTTTGCTGTGTAAATGTGAGCATTGTCATTCTAATTGTAGTTACAATCATTGCTTGAATTAATATCAACAAACAATGGATCAGAAACTAAAGTATTTTGTTCAAAAAAATTACAGTATATGTTCTTCCCCTTGCACAATCTCGCCCTAATTGCGGGGCTAACACGCAGCAAAAAAAAAATAAAAATATATATATATATTTTTAAATTTTTTTTGCATCCAAAATAGAATTCTTAGTCGTTTTCGGCCTCCATAGCGGGCCCATTAAACCATGGTTAAACATATTGGCATTTTGCATTTAGAAATGCGCACTGAAAATATTGGCTTGTCGAAAAAGTTTCCTCTTTTTTGGGGGTTGATGAGTTGCATGCCTGATTATTGTGAGAGATGATCCCAACTAGTGAGATATAAAATGTTTCTTTATGAAGCACCTCTTGTTGGGTACCCCATATAAACAGTATGATCGTACATGTAGCACTGGTAAAAGGACCAGCCGTTTTCCCTTACAGCCTCATTTTCGTCTTGATGATGTAAGTTTGATCATAATCTTATACTGATATTTGATGTGTTATCAGGGAATAGCAGGCAAGAGGATATTGGGACTGATTCTTCTTGAATGTACATCTGGTTCAGCAGGTTTCTTGGAGTGGGCCGAGGGAAAGGTAAACACCTCTTTATTTCACCTTAAGAACGTAGGTCATTGGTTGATATCCCTTTAGTGGTATTAGCAATGATGTATAATGATGTTAAAGATTCTTAACATATAGGGCAGGTATCCACCGAGCATGACGATCACGTCCCGTGAGAATTATAATCTCTTATCAAACCGTGTATTTTCATTTCATAAGAACCCCCTGGGGAAATAAAAGCCACATTGCAGAGCTAAACAAATATTCTGTTGTGCAATTTTGCTCGTTCTCTTTTACAAAAACTGAAAAAATAACAGGGAAATGTGGTATTTTGAAAACATTTAATAGAATTAATCTGATGGGAAAGGAAAAGAAAGGAACTTTTTCTGTAGTAATGAACCTGTGTGGCTACTGCTTGGTCTAGATGGGCCGATATAAATGCATGTTGTATAATGACTGTGTGGCTACTGTTTGGTCTGGATGGGCCGATATAAATGCGTGTTGTATAATGACTGTGTGGCTACTGTTTGGTCTGGATGGGCCAATATAACTGCATGTTGTGTAATGACTGTGTGGCTACTGCTTGGTCTAGATTGGCCAATATAACTGCATATTGTGTAATGACTGTGTGGTTACTGCTTGGTCTAGATTGGCCAATATAACTGCATATCGTATAATGACTGTGTGGCTACTGCTTGGTCTAGATTGGCCAATATAACTGCATATTGTGTAATGACTGTGTGGCTACTGCTTGGTCTAAATGTGCCAATATAACTGCATGTTGTATAATGACTGTGTGGCTACTGCTTGGTCTAGATGGGCCAATATAACTGCATGTTGTATAATGACTGTGTGGCTACTACTTCGTCTAGATGGGCCAATATAACTGCATGTTGTATAATGACTGTGTTCATTTTACAGCTTCATTCACATCCAAGAATGCTCAAATCAAAACCATTAAGAAGAACCCTAAACATGTTCTTAGACACTCTTTGTACATCTGGACTCCTCTGAGTCAAAAACAAACTTAACTTGCTGTGTTTTGAGTTGTTTTGAGTTATTTCTGACCCCAAAATGAACATCATCGTGACACATGGGAATGTCAATGATGTACTTACATGCTGCTCACCCCCTACCATAAATACTGTGTAGCCAATGCATGGAATGTGCCTACATCTTAACATATCTCATACCTCAGTCTGATTTACCTTCATGAAATAGCAGTCAATCTGAACAGAAATCAGTAACGGGGGCTATAATAAGCACACTGCAAATTTCATATTGTGTACATGCTCATCTTAAATTTTGAAACATGAAACAGCAGCCTGTAACTGCAGCTATAAACAGCATTAGTAAAATGTCATGTGCCTCCTGTCGAATTTGGAAAGTTGAAATAGCTGTTCATTAATTGGACTGCACTGTCATATCAGAATAATGTTATATCTTGGCTGTTAAATTTTTAATCATGAAATGGCAGTATTATAAGCGAGAGCTTCCAAAAGCGTGTTGGACAAAATGAATCATCAATTGTTGGTTACAATTTTCCTAATGAGGAAGTGATTTTAAATTCCTGAGTTGTTTTGGATGACTATCTTGGAAAATGTCAAATTAATATGAATCATATCCTTGATGAAACTTAAAACATTAATAGGAGAAAATATGAATTGCAGCAATCAGCAAAATCCATAAATGCAGCAAGATCTTGGAGTATACAAATTCATATTTATATTAGTAAAGTAAATTTTCCTTTTGTTTGTTCTCTTCTAAGTTTGCATCTTGGAAACTTGACAAGTTACACAAAATGAATCCCTCCACTGAAAAGTACCTGTTGTGGCATCACTATGGTGGGGTAAGTACCATCAACAAACATCTACACAGACTTTACAATCTTTATGCTGCATTATAGTCATGACCATACATCCATACTGTGTCTGTACACCCTTGACTGATCCACCATGTTTATCATGTACCCGGGGTACTACATCAGTTATAAAGGCAGATACTGACTGTACAAAATAAGACCAGACTAATGAGCCTTCTCGTCTCGATTTTGGTGACATTTGTAATGAAAAGAAAACAAGATTGGAGTACCATAATGAAGGTGTAGTGGCACAGGCTCTAAGCATCAAGGTCAAGTAATTATTACCTCTAGAGCTGAGATACACATATGTCTACTCTAGGATTGATTGATCTTCATTGTATAGCACGGCATAGCCGATAACATCACAGCGTATGGATACCTCATGAATTTGATTTTCATGACAGATATAAAAGATTAGAATCTAGTCTATAACAAGGTCATTTCCCAAATGATGTAAATTCTTCTAGAAGGACTTGGTGGGTAGCGCATGAGAATGTGCTGTGCATTCACTTGCCATAAAAGACAAGATTCATATAAACTATTGACCTCTTCACCAAGGTTGACAGTTGGAAACAATTGATAAAGCCACTACAATGTGCTTGAAGAGCAGTTATAGCTGTAGGACTCTAACACTTTCCCTCCTGGAGTTCACTTCTAGTAAAAGTAAAGGATTTACAGAAATGATGTTATCCAACCAACTTCTATAGTTATGAAACAATGAATGAGAGATGAAACCCCAATAGACTATCAGCTAAATTTAGGGTTGTCAAGTTGCCTGGGGTATCTAAGAATTGAAAGGGGCATCTCAGAATTAAGAGGCAACTCGGCAACATGATGCTGAGAAATGTGAGATCTCAATTTGAGTGTTATTTATTTGTTTCAGAGGAAGGCAAATGCTGAAGCTGCTAAGGAATTTCATTCAAGTCTACATGATCGTATGAATGCTCACAATCTCTCTTTGTTCATTAATGTCTTCCAAAGGTAAGCATAGACTGTTCAATTTTTAAGAAAAAAAGATAACGCTTTGAAAAAAAAAAATACAATACAATGGTTTTATGTTGACAACAATCAGTATGCAACATTTATAGAAAATTAACACCTTGGGTTTCAACAAAACTTATAAAAATGTATTTATCTACAAGAGTTTATTTGAAGGATCAAGAACTTCTCCACAACCCCACCCCCAGGAATAAGTGACATCAAGACACATAAAATGGTAACTTTCAAGATGAGTCAATGATCCCAATCTTAAGACATGTGTGTCATCTTGATTTTCTCTCACTCTAGCCGTACAGATATCACCCATTGTTTGAAGGAGCTTACCTGTCCTGTCTTAATTGTGACTGGCCATGACTCCCCACACATTGGCGAAGTGGTGAGTAACCATATTCTACAATGTCAACACCAAGAAATGTTTTTGTAAAAGAGCTACAACTGTACAATTTTCATAATAGACCTAGTCATGACTCCCATAGGGATATGTACAACAGCGCCCTCAGTGAGGTCAAAACGGCTGTAAATGTACTGCAGGAAAACGGCTGTGCATACCCTGTATAGACCATTCCGGCCTGTCAATCAAACAATGCGCATTGACCAATTGGATCACGCCTTTTGGTCATGTGACCTCGGTCAAACTCGGTCACACGTGCAGCGTAAACACACACAAACTAAGGTGTGTGGGCGGGGCTTGTTGCCGAAGCTGGAACGGTCTATTGTTGGACACTGAATTTACTTACTCTGTATCTGATGGATAAATTTCATGTATGGAAAACTTATGAACTTGCAACTTCATGCTATTACTGCTCTGGTGCTAGTGAGAATCTTGTTTTAGTTGATATAATTTTTTCGTTTGTCTGTGATGACCTTGTTTATTATTTGGTTCTTGCCCAACACAGGAGAAAGTCTTCAATGCTTTACCCAAAGGTAACAAGACTTTTCTAAAGGCAGAAGATGTTGGTGGAGACATCAAAGAAGAAAGTGTAAGTTTCTTTAAAAATTAAAGACCTCTTCTTTATGAAGTGGTGAGAGGAAAGGTGGATCTTCCATAGAGTGGTGTCATTAAGTCATGAAACTAGCTGAAACTGTCACAGATTAGATTCCAATTTAGTCTTGATGGATTGATATGGACCAATTTACTGGAAATCAACAAACAATTCTTATTGAGTAACTATAAGGAGACTTGTTCAAGCTGATACTAATTTAAGTTTGTGAGATTTCATCTTGGTAGTCAATGTAGCTCAGGTGTTGAGTCAAAGTAAGTGAACTTCTATAACAGTCACACACTGATGGATGAGTGTGATTTAAAGGTGAAATAGAAATAAAGTCAATCATAACCCAAGTAATCAAGGGTTAAGAATAAACAACCTGGTGGAATTTTAACTACATTTTACTAGACAATTCTTTCAAGGTAACAAGGGAAAGTTTCGAAGGTTGGTTGTACACAAGATGAAATCAATTTGATTCCTGCCAGTTGATTCATTTCTAACTGATTTTCCCAGAATCATCGACCTCCCAGATAGAGTTATTTCGGGATGTTTGTGTTTTTTCATTCAAGTAGCAGTTTTAGGAATCATATGTAAAGGGTAATAGATCAACAACTAATAGACTACCGATCCTTTAAATGTTGTCTCAATAAATCGTTACATCTTGAAGATGTGAAACAAGTCATGGGAGAAAGCTCCCAGCTGAAATGAACCCTGAAATCTTGGCTGCTCAACCTTTATCCCACTGGGCTTTATCTCATATTGTAAAGTACTTATTTCACCCCTGGACATACGAATAATCACACAAAATCCTAATGGTTTGACTTTTCCTAAGTTTTTTCTAGAGATGGGATTTCTAGCAATACTGCTGTAAGCCCTATTGATAAGATTATGTTTCTACCTGTGATGTGATTTTCTGGGCTGGGGTAAGAATTTCTCATGGTGTCTTTAGAGCTCAAGGAATGGAGTCGGATAAACACATTTTCAGTCTGTCTCTTGGGTATATGGGGCACACTTAACAGCAATCTGAACTACTACTAGTATGCTGTCCAGGTCTGTACATGTATTTGTTACAGGATGTCGTCAAAATAAAATCAGCTGGAATGAGGTTTGGAACTGATTCTATTTTTAGATCCAAGAGTCTGTGAAGACAATTAAATACAAATGTCAAATGTTGTACATTTATTGGAATTCTAAGTTCTCCGTGTATACTTGGACAAAAAGTCTGTAAGTTCATTTCAAGAAATCAAAGATAAAAAGGATGAAAATGTTTTTGCCAGTGTACTTCATTGTACTGTATGCAAGTTTGATACTTCATTAAGGCTAGTTAAATGACACTTCTATGAGGATAATTGATACTGGACTATTTCAATGGGCACCAAGGCAATGACCAGGGGTACAATGACCAGGGGTATAGAGGCAATTGCTTCTGTTAAGTAACAGACCTGTGTTTCTTGTAAACTATTGTCATTTTGTTATTAACAGTCAACAACCGTTGATACATGATTTATGTGAACATGTACTTTCACTTATAATTTATAAGCTAGAAGAGCAGTAGTGCCAAGGGAAATGACTATTGCTGCCGTTATTTACCATTACTGCTTTTGCAATAGGATGTGTTGAGCATGCTCAAAACAATTTCTTGTTTAAATTGGCCATTTGTAAGTTGTTATGACAGTACATTTGGCAAAAAGGAGATAAATTGCAAAAAGCTTTTATTAACTAATGACACATTGTGAGGGCATCAATAAAGTGCATCGGCTCTAAAAACTGAAAACAAATTTATACTCTATTCAGAGGAAAATTACATGTGAGATTTCCTGAGTAATGTTGCCATGAATTAATCAAAGATACCTTGATGTTTTAAGCAGGTGTTTGTTTTTCATTTATTTGACGTTTATAATGTCTTTTTGTTTGTAGCCCGAGAAACTAGCTGAGAGTATGCAGTATTTCATCCAGGGAATCGGTGGACGTAAGTATTGCAAGAGTCACTCTCAATTTACTTTCATTTCAAAGTTAACAACGCATTTATTAAATCTATTCACAACGTTTTTCTGTCATTCCTTTATCTGTACTACTTGAAAGAAATTTAATCAAATGTGCTGGGAAACAGAAAAGTTTGACTTCGGAGAAAAAGTTATCTTCTAAACTGAGGAACAGACAACATCTTTGCTTCTGTTCTAGTCAGATAGTGTTTAGGGTTGTCCTTTTTGAAGTAGGGAAGTGACACATATCATATTCGTGACACTAACCAAATTCTTTTGCTCTCCCTCCATCCCTTTATTTTTCACACGATTAATTTGTTCTAACTTCGCATGTTTGACCCCGTCCCTTATGTGGGACTTTCCTTCATGACCTTGTTAATACCCCCATGTTAATTTTTTTAATTAAAACTCCGTTCATGATTAATTTTGATAAATATTTTCATATTGATGTAATTTCTACATATAATTAAGTTCTTTTTTTTTATTATTTATATCTTTCCACCAAACTAACCCAACTCAAAACATTTTACTTCCCAACCTTGCTAAACTCTTGCATTTTCTTTGAAATACCTACTTATCTCATCATGCTTGTCTGTACTTCATTTTCAAATGATGCTCTCAATCATTTGTATTTCAAATCATCATTTACTTTCCATAAACTCATTTGTTTTCTGTGAAATGTTTGCATGAATGTTGATGATTTTTGTTGATCCTACCATGAACCTGACCAATATGGCATCTTTCATGCACCCATACCACACATCCCCCCCAATCTATCCCCCTTCTCTCCTCTGAACTTGTCCAAGCCAGTCTCTTCAATTCCCCTGGCTAGACTTGGAAGGAAAGCCTCTCTGGGAGAAACGCCTAAAATCCCTCGCCAATGCAGTATGGATTATGGACTGTGATTGGTCCTCTTGACCACCAGGATGCCTGCTCACCCAATTAGCATAGGTCTTATATATTGACATTCCTAGGGCTTAGGCTAGATGTACATGTATATAATTTCCAAAGTTAGGGCAACATATTGTACTTTATCCAGCACACCTCTAGAATGTTTTCTCGGTCAAGGGTATTTCTAACTGAAACATGGGCAGTTATCTCTGTGAAATTCAAGGAAATCAAATGATGTTGATAAGATGTTTTGATAATGATTGATAAGAATTTTGGTTTGCATAGCTTTGTGGTTTATAAGTCATAAGCCATACAATTCATCTAGATTACTAGATTATACTGGCATCAATTCCTACATTAGAGTCTAGATGTGCATTTGCTTCTAACAACTTGAATGGTTTCACGCTTATTTCCCTATGAGGATGAGAGCTTACTCAGCAGAAAAAAGGGTAGCATGATCCGAAATGCCTAGTGATACTGTCATGTTTGTGAGGAACTCAACAAAGCATCAAAAGAAGGGGGGAAAACAGATACTTTCTGCTGACCAGCTCTGTCAAATTTGGCCGTGTTTGGAGTTGACCTTAATGCTGTGTTTAACTTGCACTGATGATTGACTGTATTCATTGTATAAACCATTGCACACACATAAACAAAATCATCATCATAGCACCTTCATCATATACATGTATGTATCCTAATGAAACTTAGGCCCAATAGACCTTTATCATGGTGCCGCCATCTTGATTTTCTCCCATTCAAACCAATGTAACCAAACCGAGGCTGGAAGGGCAAATAGTCTGGTTCCTTTTTGTACAAAGAATATTAGCATCTATTGCTGTTATTGGATACAGGGAACATGACCAAGATGGTTGCAGCATGATAAAGGTCTATTGGTGGCTATGGCTGCGACTGTGGCTTGATCATTACGTGTGAACATACAATGAAGCTCAGGTTGCCCTAAGCAACAGCTGTAGCTGTCAATTTGGACATCGCCTTCAAGCTTCATAGAAACAAGTCTAGATTTCATCTGGTTTGTCAAGCATAAGTAGTCTTTATCATCAAGCAATATTGGGATTCTGAAGTCACTGTCCACGGCTGTAATTTCAGTACGGAGGTGTATGACCCAATGTACACCTTTGTTAGAATAAGGAGTTCTAGGGCCAGGATCCTGGGCAACAAAACGTAAACTCTGAGGAACTTAAGACATTTCAATCCATCTCATGGTTTCAGAAAATTAATCTGACATTGTAAATACTGATGGTTAATCTTTCATCTTATCCCTAATGGAATGTAATATAGCACTTCATATAAAAGACAAAATCACAAAGATACATGTATATGATCAAAATAGCCCGTCAGCGGTTGATAAAAACCATGTCAATATTGCCAGCTGCTTTAAATCATTTTGGTCTCTCATGTGTTCAAAAAAGTATTGTTTGTGCTGATTTATAGAAGCTTGATCTGGGGTGGGGGGTGGGGGTGGGGGTGGGAGGGCTGTCAGTGCGTAATGGAAACGAATCCAATATGCTTGCATCATGATTGAAGTGTACCGGTATACGGAATGATCATTGAACAATGATTGCAGCAGTAGTAGAGCTGTAGTGTGCTTCATATATTCATTAAAAAAAGTCATTTGTTTTGTGTTTGTGTTGCATGCAGTACCGTCGCTCCCGCTGACCCGTTTAGGCCGAGCAGCATCACTCGGTGAAACCCCTAAAGAGAAGCGATCCCACAGCATGAGTATGTCTGAAATGGACCAGCCTCACGCAGATCATCACTTGAAGTCAGCTGATCATGAGACCGCTTCAGCGGCAAAGTGAATCCATCCAATAAATAGATTGGATAAATAAACAGGATCAATGAAACCACCTGTTTGATTTGATTGAATGGGCACTGTGACATCCAACTTGGACATCTACAATGTGAAAAAAAACCAATTTGTCCACAAAATGAACAAAAAAACAAATGAAAAACTTAATAGTAAGAGTCTGGCATTTTCAATTTAAATGTAGTGGCGTTTGGAAAACTTTTTGTTTTGGTTCTTACATTGTATATTTACCTCAACCCATTTTGTTTTGTAAATGAGGGGTTGCTTTTCCTCAGCTGTCACATCACACAACAGGATCAATGTTTTCATGTTAATCAAAACATTTATCAAGAAATAGACTAAAGAAGTTTTTATTTACAGAAATTCATGAACCATCCTTAAGAGACTATGCACTAATTTGTAAATAAGCTCTAATCGAGTCTACCAGCCTGGTAGAATACTAAATCAGACTTCTAATTAATGTTATCTTGAAATATCTTAAATGTTGGTGTAAAAAAATTAGGTCGTCATAACTGGTGACCTTTGACCTCACAGACTGACCTCATTAGCATGTAAGTAGTGTCAATGTAGAGTGGAATTAAAATATGGACTTTATTTGCCCAGGCTTTCCACTCTTATCATTGGGCGAAAACTTACAATAAAAGTACAAGTCATTCCTTGATTTATGATAATTATTCTGGATTAATTTGAACTCACTGTCCAGAGAAGACTTTGTCCTGTTGTGTGTTAGTTGTTTGATTTTCAGTTTTACATGTAGACGATTTTCGCCTATTTCTCTTCATTATTTTGATGTTACCATATTTCTGTTATTCTGATTTTTGCCCATTTATTTGACTGTTTTTCCCACCCATTTTGTGCTGAAGCTGCACGTGTTCTGATTTGACATTCCTTGATAGTTTTAGTTTTTGTTGTTGTGTAAGCGATTGAAACTGTATTCATCTAAGCTTCATGTTCAATTGTTTACAACATGAATTCTTACATCTCATTGCCAAATTACAGAGTAATAGTGTTAATTTAAAGATAGTTTTATGAAATAAAGAAAACAAAGTTTTATTAACACCGGGAGATTTTATTGTGAAGCAAATAAAAACAAAACTAAAAAGTAACCCTCTGTCCCAAGGATGAAGAAATGAAATATTTTGAGCAATATAATTTGATGTACATTGATGATAAAACAAAAAGCTATCAGTCAGTTTGAAAATCTGAAATTTTCCTCAAGAAAAATTGTGGGAAAAAATTATTTACAGTGAAACTTGTTTTTATTTTTTAAATTTTCTTATCTGAAATGTGAAAATCAGCTCTGGCAATATACTGATGATGCTTAAGCCAATTGGTCAAACCACTTAGAATTGCAAGTAGGCTTAGTTAAAAACAAAGTGTCATCGAGTAAAATGGTTTGAAATTTTTCTGTTCTGACTTTTTATTGAAAAATGTTTAAATTGTTTGTATCAAAAGAGAAAGGATACAGTGTTGGTTTATACCGTGCATATATCTCTGTAGACGGTTAGTAGCTTGAAATGAAATTGGTCATGAATGTAAGTAGAGGAGGTAAATAACATAATGGGTCATCCTAGGTTATTTCATTGCTCAATACCCTTGTGTGTTAACCATACCATGTACACCCCTATGCAGTGTTGTTCAAGCGAATGTTCTTTAGTTCATTTTTGAATTTGAGCTCTAGGACCATCCATCGATGCAAATACCTCGAAATATAATTTTCTTGCTTTAGATTGTAGAAATTGTAAAAGTATTGCATACATTGGTTTGATTTTCTCTACGCATATTTTCTTTATGGTGTTTAAGAAGCACATTTAATATGTAGAACTTGACATTGTGTGCAAGCATAGTACAAGTATTATCATCTTCGAATGTTACTCCAAGACCATCTTGGGCCTGGTTTTAAATTCAGGTCTCCACAAAGCCCAAAAGGCATTATCAATCATTCCTTGTAAAATCTTTAAAATGTCTCAAAAGAACAACAATCTTAGATCCTGGTACATGTAGTAGTTGCCAGACCAAATTGACTTGAAAGAAGTCCGTAGATTAAAGTCCAACTGCCACTAAGGTTTGGATCAATGTTTTGACGGTTCATCATTCAGGAACCACTCATTGTGACTTTTTACACAACATTGGCAAAGTGTTAACATCTTATTTAAATGTTATTATGTTAATTCATTGCTTCAACTGAATTGAATTGAACTTAAAATCAGGTTGTCACCAACCAAACTACAATTGGCCAGTATTTGCATGGATTTCTTGGGACAGCATTTTCTATTAAGAAATAGTATTAAGACGTACAAAGTGATTGTCCACACAGTGCATTCACAAGTTTCGATACCAAGATACTCTAATCTTTACTGAAGGTAGTTTTAATGTCCTTGAATATACAAGAACGCAAAAAAATTGTTAATTGCCTCACGTTTCAACTGTAGCAGAGTCTTTCTCAAAGGCTTTTTTGTCTTTTGAGAAAGACTCTGCTAGGGTCGATACGTTGGGTTGTTAACAATTCTTTTGCATTTATTCAACAGGTCCTTTTGGTTGGTAAGCAGTTTGCAACAGCTAATTTTATTTTCTTGTTCTTGAATATATTCTAAACTTGTTCTTGTATAGAGTCATTGTCACTATTGTAAATGGGATACATACCAATCATCTTTACTCGACATTCAACCATTAATCATGTCATCAATCCTACAAGCTTAAATAATATGTAGGTACTTGAGTTGGTTTTTTAAATGAGCATTTACAAGAGATCATTTGATTTACAAGAGATTATTTGATTTACAAGAGATTATTTGCAAGTTTGATGGTACTGTACGTCACCTGCACATGTTTAACAATTAGTTCACGATTCAACAATTTAAAAACTAAAGGCATTTATTTTTCTCAATTGACAGACTGTCTTTGCAATTGTGATGAATTTTTCTTCAGCTGTGTATAATTTTTAAGGCAAATTCATTGTATGCAAATGATTTGATTAGCTTAGATTTGTTTTATAAGTTTGACTTGCTGTGAAGAGGCTTATCGCAAAGGATTGTGTGTAGAATCCTGCTAAGCATTGGCTATCTGCTTAGCTTGAGAAGGGAAGTTTGTTGAATGTCAGTTATCACAGATTTATATAGAACTTACATGGGTTTGGTAAGAAATGTTCTGAGAAAGTAGAGTTTTTTTAACTGATTTCTTTCCTTCCAACATTTAGACCTTTGATGTAAGACTTCTTAATGTCAAAATGGTATGTCCGAGCTCACTGTTTGTATATGTTGCTGGAATGAGATACACATAATTACATACACATTTACTGATGTTGATTTATCATACCTAAACCCGCTTAGCAACTAGACTACCATCCACTGAAAACACATTGGACTGGTTATCAGTCAGTTATCTATGGAAGGTTAGTGATTAACACGTGAGATAAGACAAGCTGTGATTCTCCAGACGTTTCGGTTTTTTAAAACAGTATAAGAACTCAGGCTGTAGAAACGCTGTAGTTTTCTAGATTGGCTATTTTTCTTATTGAATGTCCATACCAAGACTCGGTTATGGTACATTGCATACTGCACTGTGTGGATGAAACAGGAATGTCCGTTAGTCAATGTTTTCTTTACTCAAAATGAATCTTTTCAGACGTTATGCTAAGGTATTATTCTAAGTGTTAGCTAATAATAAGTAGCCACCTCACCCTCAACATGTCTGCAATTAATGTCTTAGAAAATAATGATTGTACTCTCAGAAACAATCCAAACTCTTAGACGTATCTTCTCAACTGTTTTCTTTAAATACCTGCCCATTTCTTTTAGTTTAATTGTTTTAACCAAAATATTTTCAAAGATGTTTCTTGATGTTAATCGTTATTTGTCAGACCTGCAAAGGAATAACTGGTTTTTACAGATTTTGTATCTTAAAATTGCAAAAGTTCTCGTTGTAAGTTGTTAAATAAAAGAAGAAGATAAAAACCAAAATAATGAGAAAAAAAAATACAGGTTTGTTTGTTTGTTTAAAATTCAATTGATGTTTATTAAAACAGATTAATTAACCAAGTTGCTCGTCTGTTAATGATTTTGAGTTTAATATAGATGACCATACATGTAAGTACATCTTTGATACTGACAAGACAAATGACTGTAGAATTGTTGGTTGACAATTACGTATTGTATTATGGGACAGTGTGTTACTCTACAAGATTAATGTAGTTATAATTGCTAAGAAACACTGTAGTTATTGTTATTAATGAACCAATCTATTGAATGCATCTAAACAACAATTAATAAAAGACTATTTTCATCATTCCAAGTTTTGATATGTAAGTTGGTCTTGTTATTGTCTTATCTTAGAGATCCTGTACATTCCATTCTGATACATACACCTGTATGCAACACCAATCTTGTTTTTACTACAGTTCTAATCTACATAATAACTATATTCAAAAACAGAAATGTTGAAATAAAGTTACAAATATTTATCAAAAAGGTATAGGGTTAGTTGACATAGATTCATATTGACTTAATATGCTTGCGCCCCCCATTTTTCCGCTGACTGAAAGGCAAATCAAGCAAATTCCTAATGAGAATGGGTAAAAATAATGCTTAGAATGCTTGTGACATGTCTTAGATTGCACCAAAGAAAATCTAACATTTAAATAGTTTCCTAAAAGCAGGCTCGCACCCGGCCCATGCCATCAAGGCTTTCGTGCGCGCTGGATCTTTCATGCAAAACCATAATTAATAAGAGTGACCCTTGAAATCAATTATAATATTAGGTTATTTGTTACTTATTGGTTATTACGCGCTGTGCAACCTCTGGTCTAGACAGAGAGCACGCTTCAATAACACAATAGCTTATTATAATATTGGTTATGCGTATACCCTTTTTGTGACTTCTTATTTCTTATCATGATGAGTGCAACCTCTGGTCTAGAAAAATAATGCGCTTTCTTTTGAAGTTTCATGTAATTCTAGCCAAAATTACAAGGAGTTAAAGGGGCTGTGTCATGATTGTAGTGGACCTGTGGCTGTGCATGGAAAGATGAACTTTACCAAGATACCATGTTCACAACATGCACGCTTGCGGTCAAATCACAAAGAGTGTCGTCCTTGTCAAACTGTGACATGCACATAGTAACTGGGTTATACCATTTGCTGCTATAACTATGATGACACAGCCTCTTTAAGCCTTGCTGTTCATTCCTTTGATGATTTCGTGTAATTTCAGCCAAATTTTTGCCAAAATTACAAGGGGTAAGCCTTGCTGTTCATTCCTTTGTCATGTAAATTTAGCAAAAATTACCAGGGGTTAGGCCTTGCTGTTCAAGCCTTGCTGTTCATTCCTTTGGTTATTACGTTGCGTGCAACTCCTGCTAGACAAACAGAGTGCACTTTAATGACACGATTGCTAATCTCTAGGTCGTTAATGAAGCATTTCATAGTTTATAGTTAAAGGTGAGCATTGGTTCAGAAAATTGTTGTATACTGTATGAAGACTATTATTAATTCGTTAAGATTTTTAAACAAAACTAAACAATTCAGATGGGCTGTATGAGCTTGTGATGTGCAAACAAGAAAACACCAAAAGGTTAATTACTGGTGGAGGAGGCTCAGTTAACCTATCATAGATTTGCTTAAATTAAAACATAAAGGTTCTAATCAAAGGCGCTCTATCATCTTAAGTTTTAATCCCAGAAATCGAGATCAAATTCAGTACGCCCTCTGTTGTTAGAATTGAGCCATTTCGGTATCAGCACGGCTGGCCAGTCTAACATCATCAACATGGCGGACGAGGAGGTGATGGATCATGAAAACCTAACAGAAAATGACTCTAATTCAACATCTCAGCATCAATCGTCTTTAAAAAATGAAGTATCGAATAGAGAGCTATCTCAAGAAAATAACAGGCAAAGGTAAATATTCTACTTGGATAGTAAGATTCCAATTTTTAAAGTTCAGTTTGTCGTAAATGTGAAGAAAAACATTCCCGATTTATGTGGGTGTTGAGCGCGATCTTTGAAGGCACGCAATTTAAAAAAAATGCGCGCTCGCGCAATTCTAAACAATGTATTCTTTGTTTGCTAGCGCAAATTTAAAATTGTGCAACAGAGCTAGAACGCCATTTTTAAAAATCCGCGCAATCTTTAAAACTCAAACACTATTTTTACCACCACCGTGAAAATTAGCCCCACTAGTGTGGCAAGGATTTTTGACATCGGTTGAATCCTTAGCCACACGTCCAAGCCTATCTTTTGTGCAGCTCGTCCCCCAATCCGCCGCATCGAAACCTAACGGGTGCGGCGCTGGATTTTAACCAACTAAATGTGTCCACGTACCTCTTAGCTTTCCTCCGGTACTTTGGCTGTTGAAGTTACTAACCTTATTAAGGGCAAATAATCATTTGAATTTGGCTCAAAATTACTCCACACGAATAGATATCGGCTAGCGATCGGGGCCATTTTGATTACCCAGAATGCAATGCCATCACGAAGTCACGAGAGTGCAAAAACAATTCAGCGGTTGTTTCACGTGACAGCTACAGCTAATGAAACAGCTTAGAATACAAAATGCATGGAGTCAGAAAAAGTGCATGCACCAAATCTATGCATGGCATCGGTTGCATGCACGCATAGTTTGGTACTTGCACTTTTTGCTGACTCCATTCTGAAATTGTTTTATACTCTCGCGCGCCACACGTGATTTCGTGATGGCATTGCATTCTGGGTAATCAAAATGGCCCCGATCGCTAGCCGATGTCTATTCGTGTGGAGTAATTTTGAGCCAAATTCAAATGATTATTTGCCCTTAATAAAGTTAGTAACTTCAACAGCCAAAGTACCGGAGGGAAGCTAAGAGGTACGTGGACACATTTAGTTGGTTAAAATCCAGCGCCGCACCCGTTCGGTTTCGATGCGGCGGATTGGGGGACGAGCTGCACAAAAGATAGGCTTGGACGTGTGGCTAAGGATTCAACCGATGTCAAAAATCCTTGCCACACTAGTCAAAAATCCTTGCCACACTAGTGGGGCTACGTGAAAATCTGCCTTCGAAATCGATTTTACCATGATGATGCTACTGTCGTGTCTGTCGTATTATGACATCATTGTGCTCACAGCGCGCAATTGAAATTTGCGCACGCAAACTTTACCTTCAAAAATTGCGTGCGCAAATTTAAAAAATGGCCAAATTTAAAAATTGCGCTCAACAGGCGCAATGGTCGTGTCATTGCGGCCGTGGCTGCGCAGATAGGGCCTGACACAATCTTGATCGCTATTAGTATTAATTATTTCAAAATTCAATGCACCACTTTAGAAAAACAAAACAAAAGTATTGCCAGTCTCTTAACAGTCTTCTTACCAGCTTCATGGCTACTCGGTCTAAGATAATTTTTGAAGAATGAATTGAATGGAATGCTGTATATCCACTCAGTAGAACCAGTCTGAAACTGAGTCAGTAGTCTAGTGTCAATTTGTCAATTTGTTTATTTATTGTTCATCAATTTGTTCTTTTTCTTCAGAGGGTTTCCAGTATCTGGTCCAAGATTCCGTAATTATCCTCCCAGGTTTCAAGGTCCTCCAGGCCAACATATGAGAGGTGGTGGTCCTGGAAACATGCCACAGAGGCCGTTCTTTGGCCGACCTCCCCCAGACAGGATGTTTCGTCCCCCTCCGTTTGATCCAAACATGCCTCGAGGACCACCACCTCAGGGCTTAATGGGAATGCCTCCTTTCATGAATGTAAGTAAAACCAAATCAATATCCAAAGTATTCTGTGTTGTCTAACTAAACTAGTAGTAGTACTAGTACTACATGATGATGAATGTATATTATTATTGTGAGTGATGCTGTTACCATCAGTTTCTGTATTTTGTATGGCAATTGGGAAAACAATTGTACGGCGCCCCATTTACTGGGTATAGGCAATTGGCATAAAATTTGTATGTATAGAATATAGGTTACATCATTGATTGATCTAAAACATTCTAAAGATGTTAACTCAGTAACCTTAACCTTTAAATTTGACGTCTCTTTTCGTTTAATTATTCAGAGGCCACCGCTGTTGCCACCTCCCTTTGGAATGCCACCGCCCCATCTTGGCAACCTACAGCAGCAACCTACAGCAGGTACTCAACAGACAGCACCTGCTGTTTCACCTGCTGCTGTGACTGCTTTAGATCCTAATCAAGACTTCTGGGTTGAGCACGTCACTCCAGAAGGAAAGGTGAGATTTTCTCTCCCACAGTCAGGTCTTAGTTAGTGTTAAATTGAAAGGGAATATGAGCAAGTACTACAATATTGGTTAAATATTATCTTGTTGTTTTATGGAGACGTTTTGGTTTGTCTGCTCTTTCCACTTATAGAAAAAAGTTTACTGATTACGACTTTTGTATTTATTTATTTGTTTTTAGACATATTATTATCATGCCAAGAAGCGTGAGTCTGTATGGACAAAGCCGGAGAATGTTAAAATTATCAAACAGACAGAGCTGCAGGCACTAGCTGCTGCAGCAGGTATTACAACAAGTACAGCAGCAGCAGCAACTGCAGCAGGAGCAGCCTCGGTGACCAATGTGGAGACAACACAGAACTCAGCAGCACCTGGGACTAACCCTGGAAATCCAGTTGCCGCAGCAGCGGCAGCAGCAACTGCTGTAGCAACAGCAGCCAAAACAGCAACAGTATCCTCTGTTGAAACAACACAGGGTAAGTTTTTCCCTTCTACTTCTTCAGTTGTTGACAATAGCTCAGTCTTTAGGATTCAAGCTCATGACATACTTTTTTTTGCACAAATGGTGAAGTCAGGACTGGGTAAAGTAAATGCTTTTTAATCACAGAAAATATCCATAGAATTGACTTTAAAAGTAAAGGATGGCTTAGCCCTATATTCTTCCTGTGTGCTGTACACAGAGTCCTAATTGTGAGGGCCCGCTTCTGGGGGCGGACAAATTTCAGAGCACCATAATTCAAAACTTACCTGTCAGAAGCTACTTATCTCACCGAATTAACATTCCATGGCGCCATACAATTTTTGGCTGTGGGTTTTGGACGTCAGATATTCCTCATAAATCTGTCATTTTCGGGAAATAATTCAGCTCTCAACGTTAAACATTTCTGCAATTTTTAAACACAGTTCAATGCGCGAACCTAGTACGCATGTGTTCGAAACGGATGAAATGCGCGCAACTGTCCTGCTCAAAGACGCTAGGTACGCGTACACATGGAAGGCATGTTTGAGAGAAGGAACAAAACAGAAACTTCTTAACGTTGAGAGCTGAAATATTTCCTGAAAATTACGGATGTATGAGGAATGTCTGACATCGAAATCCCACCGCCAAAACTTGTATGCGATCATGGGATCTTAATTCGGTGAGATTAGTAGCTTCTTACAGGTAAGATTTGAATTATTGAGTTCTGAAATTTTTCTGCCCCAGAAATGGGCCCTCATGTCCAGGATGTCAGTGTAGTATTTATACAAAAGTCAAGGCCTCCAGGGCTAAGGATGTTTATTACTTTTATTATGATGGATTGTTTGCACTCAGGTAAAGCACTGGGCCCCAAAAAAATTCCAGAAAAAGCTTTTAAAATCTTGATATTTTAGTATAAATTTGTGGGCTTGTGGTCTTGTTCTTTTCTATCCATTTTACTTTTAACTGTTACAGCCCAGACTACACCAGCTATCACAACACAAGTTACACCTACTGCTACAACACTCAGTACATCAACAACAGCACCACCAGCTACAACACCATCACAACAGCAGCAGCAGCAGCAGCAGCAGCAGCAGCAGCATCCACCACCATTGATGCCTTTCACTGGTGTACCACCCATGCTAACTGGTCAAGGACCTGGACCAGCAGGAATGCCTCCTCCACCATTCCATCTATTTCAAGCTCACATGGCTCGTATGAGAATGCCTGGGGCAATGCCTGGAATGCCTCCTATGATGCCCATACCAGGTCAGTATGTTCCCTGTTGATGCTAGATTTTCATACTTAGAACCACACTAATCATTGCATCTAGTTATTGGATTCCGGATGATATGAAACAAACCTCTTCCTCTTTGTGACACCATCTTCTCATTCCAGCTTCACTCTCAGTTTCTTCATGTTATGGTACCATTTTTTACAGGTATGCCAGGCGGACTCCTTCCCCCAGGAAACAATGTTGCTCCACCAATGTTTAGGCCACCATTCCAGCAAGCACCAGGAGGAGGACCAGCAGCTGCTGCAACAGCTTCTAAGAGTATATGGACTGAATATAAGACAGCAGATGGACGGCCGTATTTCTATAATACAAGGTCCATGGAGTCCACTTGGGAGAAACCTAAAGAGTTAGTGGAGGCAGAGGAAGCCAAGAAAGAGCCTGGTTAGTAAAAAGGGTTCATATTTTTGTCATGGCAAGGTTATTTCAACCTCTTTCGTTCCCTTGTTTAAGGTAAATATTGACTTGTTAGCAAAGATTGAGCTTTTGTAATGTGAAGCAAATTATTGGGGTTTTGTAATGAGAAGCAAATTATTGGGGTTTTGTAATGAGAAGTAAATTATTGGGGTTTTGTAACGAGAAGCAAATGATTGGGGTTTTGTAATGAGAAGCAAATTATTGGGGTTTTGTAATGAGAAGCAAATTATTGGGGTTTTGTAATGAGAAGCAAATTATTGGGGTTTTGTAATGAGAAGCAAATTATTGGGGTTTTGTAACGCGAAGCAAATTATTGGGGTTTTGTAACGAGAAGCTGATGATATATTGATTAGTTTCATACTTCATAAGAATTCATGAGAACTGATAATATCCTTATTTCAGTTAAGGAAAAGGAGCCCATCAAGGTAGATGGAGATAAAGAGGACCCCAAAGAGGAGGAAGAGAAGAAAGAAGATGAGATTAAGATGGAAGAAGAAGAGGCAACAGAAGATGACAAAGAGAAAGAAGTCAAGAAGGTCAGTACCAAGTGTTTATCATATGTATTAATTGAGAGAGAGAATGTACTCAATAACCCTTCACTTCTCTCAAAGAATCAAAGAAAGATGATATTTCAGATAAAAAAAATTATATGAATTGTCATCTTATTGAAGGAGGAGAAGATGGTGACAGAAGACAAGCAGATAGTTGAGGAACCAATTGACAAATCCAAGCCTATTGCTACCAAGCCCATCCCAGGAACACCATGGTAAGTTTCAAATCAGCAGTTGTCTTTAGATTAAGAAAAACTCAAATATTGGACAAAAATGAAACTGAATTGTATCACAAAGATTGAAATTAAGTATCAGTAAATGAACTCTAACGATAATTCTAGGGTTATCTTAGTGTTTATTTAATTATCTGAGAAGCCTTTGCAATAATTATTTTACAGATTAGTTTTGTAATAAGAAATTATTTAATCCTTTATCAGGTGTCTTGTGTGGACTGGAGACAGTAAGGTGTTTTTCTTCAATCCGTCCACAAGAATGTCGCTATGGGAACGACCTGATGACCTTTATAATAGGGCTGATGTAGATAGGATGATTTTGGAACCTCCACCAGGACAAGATAAAGGAAAACAAGAAGAAACAACAGGTAAAGATCAAAATACATTGAGAGTATGATCATGCTCTTAAAAACTGTAAGTTTGCTTTTCTTACCGGAACCTGACAACTTGATTATCAATGATCAGTTCATTTAACTTGACCTCATTGAAAAGGTTTTCACATGTTGTAATTATGAAGTAAATAAAAGGTTTTGTTTGTTTGTCTACCGCGCTGCAGCTGCTAAGAAGCGAGCCGATGATTCTCTACCAGATGAGCAACAACCCAAGACCAAGAAGAAGAAGAAGTCAACCTCAGAATCTTCCCCAGAGCCTTCGGATCCACTGAAGGAGGCAGCGTTAGAGGCAGAAATCAAAGCAGCAAGAGAGAGGGCTGTCACCCCATTGGAGATCAGGATGAAACAATTCATGGACATGTTACTGGAGAAAGGGGTTAGTAAGATCTGAATTAGTTTCTCTTCCGAACATTTGAGATTCTCAGTTCAAACATTGTGAAGCTTGTTTTTCCTCTGACTTACTTATTTGTTATTTAATAGGTGTCAGCCTTCTCAACTTGGGAGAAAGAACTTCACAAGATTGTCTTTGACCATCGATACCTTCTCCTGAACCCTAAAGAACGTAAACAGGTGTTTGAGAACTTTGTCAAGAACAGGGCTGAAGAGGAACGTAAGGAAAGGGCTGGAAAACTAAAACAGAGCAAAGAAGACTTCAAAGTTCTGATGCAGGAATCCAAACTTGGACCAAAGTAAGTAATTTTGTTCCTTGTGATAAATATTCTTGGAATTATTGCTATGATGTTAAAGTTCACTGTTGACTGTTTTTTTCTTCTATTTTTTAATGATGTTATCAGGAGTACATTCAGTGAGTTTGCTCAGAAGCATGGTAAGGATGCACGCTTCAAGAGTATTGAGAAGATGCGGGAAAGAGAAAGTCTCTTCAATGATTTTATTCAACAACTTCGTAAAGCAGCCAAGGAGGAAAGCTCCTTGAAAGCAGAGAAGGTAACATTAAACTGTCTGAGGGTTTGTGTGACATTGTTGTATGTATGGTGCTGCTGTAATTTACTCTACTTGGTCTCTTTTCATGGCTCTGCTTACTGCGGACTTCTGTGCTTACGGCTACATTACCCTGTAAAGCACATTATCTTCCAGTACGCGCTAATCCACCAATCAGATTGCTCAATTATACTCCCAGTAGTCTATATTGCACTCTGTGTATCATGCGTCATGCTTCGTATACGGACAGTGGAAAATGACGTTCTAAAATTTGCACATTGCACGTTTTGCTGTTCATCACATAACGCTCAAAGTTGTATTATCTTCCAGTTGACTGGAAGATAAATTCGTTATCACACTCGTGCTCGTGGAATATGGGAAAATATAGCACAACTGCATCCCATATCCCACTCGGCCTTCGGCCTCATGGGATATGAGACAGAAGCGCTATATTTTCCCGTATTCCACTTGCTCTTGTGTGATAACTTATACAGTACTTATAGCTGTAAAAGCAGAATACCGCGGAGCAGAGCCATGAAATTGGGCCCTGGTTGCACATTTATAAATCTTCAAAAGTCTTTAAGTACAAAAATGCCGCAACTGGCAAGAGAGTTCATAAGAATTGCCTTGTGATATCATTTTTAAAAAAAAGTACATATTTATGGAAAAAAGGGTTTGAGGGGTTTACAGAAAATGATGTTAATTTTAAAATTTTTGGCCGCTAAGACCAGGATGCTAACTGGTGTACAAAATGACGCACAGGATTTTAAAATGGTTCGAGAAAAAAATATCAAGTCAACAATAATTTAAATAGTTCAAAAACAACATGGGCTGTTCAAAATGGGAAAGATGATGTCAAATCAGTGTGCTTCAGTTTTCACTGATTAAATTATAATGTTTTGTTGAACCTCAAATTGAATACACAATAACCCATGATTTAAATTACAGTGTGCAAGAAAACATTTGAGAAATGAAATGTCCAATTTACTTGCTAACTCTTCATTTACAGGATGGAAGATAATTTTCTTTTATTACGTGCTGATAATTTGTGTCTTTTAATTCAGACTTGATTAACAATGCTTTGCTTTCAGGATGTGTTAATTCAGTTTTGATTACAAGTTTATTGTTAATTGTCTAAAGGAATGAGTCATTTCACTGAATGAGTGAAAAAGAGGGTTTTTTCATTCATAAAAATGTGAATTTTTAAACTTGCCAGGGTCCTCCTGACCCACAACAAATCGTCAGAAATGTTTATTTCACATCATGATTTGCCAAATAAAAATGAAATGTTGTATTCTTATGATTGATAGACTGATCTTTGATTGACTTTATTTGTTAATGCTCATTGTAGATCTTTTTAATACTTCTCTTGCAGTTAATTTTGCCAAATGATTATGATGTTCAGTTGGTTTAATAAGTCTTGACAAATTGTTGAATTGATTGTTTTTGTCAACTATTTTGGTGGTTGACTTCATTGTTAACCTTATTTCTCTTGCAGTTACTTTGCCCATAGACCTACTTGCTCAGATGTCACGTAGTTATTTTGGTTGTCATTTTAGAACTCATGTGATGGCATTAAACGTGTCACTTCATGGTGTTTCCAGCTGGATGACCATTTGCCATTGTTATGGATTGATATACTTGATAAAGACCAAATGACAACCAAAATGGCAAGTAGGTGATGAGATTGACATCATGGGCATAGGGTCTGTGGAACTGGGCATGGTTGTCCACATAAGTTTGTCTTGATCAGTTATTCTGTCTGATATTTGTAAAGGATTACTAAAAGTTGATATTTTATTGATTTGAAATGGACTTGCTAATGTTTCAACTTCATTTGTTTTACAGGAATTTGTGTGAGGTTTAATAATGTGCAATTTGTATTTGATGTTTGATAAGTCATTGATACAAAATGTTTTTAACCAGTTGAAACCGGATAATGTGAATACACACAAATGTTTCCCCTGCCTGCAAACGGAAGCCATGTAAAGATGACATTATGTAATTTCAGACCACAGGAGCAAAGGTCGCCCCTGTCATTCAACTGCTGAGCGTGCACAGACCACATACACACCATCTAATGCTTCGATTCTCCCACACAAGGACAAAAAGGGTCTTGAATATATACTCAAATTTTGTGACCATTGAGAAGCAGTTTTTGTGTTATCCTCGATTATAGACCCTTTTCCTTTTGTTCAAAGAAGGGGATTATGAGGCATTGAGAGGCTTCCACCATTGTTTATTTCGGATCAATGGAGGTAAGTCAGAGAGAGCAGGCAATCAAGCCATGTTTCGGTGTTTAGTACCATTCCTATGCCATAGGTAACGGCCAGTGTTTTGCAATTCACGCTGTGGGAATTTGACATTTTCTCGGTTGAGAAACAAAACGGACGATCCAACAAAGAGAATCTTTGTTCTGTTGGCATTGTAAAGTCGGGTTCCTTTGTGCCAGTGGTACCCTAAAAAAAAAAGATTCAGGTAATTCCGCCAAAACAATCTCGCCAGGGGGACAAGACAAACGAAAAAAAAAAAACCCGGTGACAACTGGTTAAAATGTTTTCTTTACAGATTGTGAAATGGATTTCAATAATTTTAACCAATTTTTTTTCAGCCAAGATTGTGTCCTTTGGAAACAAAATGCCATTTGATCTAATTTGATTTGATTTGATTTTTTTTTTGCGGATATTATTTACAAATTTTCACAAATGGTACTTTGTTTCTTTGGCATCGCACAATTGATTATTGATGCTAATTACTGATTTATTGCAATTTAAATAATGTGTATTTTTATACCGTGGCAATCAAGAAACATATTTAAAAAAATATGTGTAGACGCTAACGTGTTGAATCATTTTTTTCAATATCATTTCAAAAACAAATGTTAATTTCAAAGTTAACGTGGATAAAAAAGTTCCACTGAAAATGTGTTTGAACATGTCTAACCCACTGATGTTTTGACTAAATTGCACATTTGTATTTTATCCAAACACCTTAAAGTGCTTTGCCACCCACACAGTCCTCCAAGTGGAAAGCTCTAGCCAGGTGCATTATGGGAGAGAGATTGATTGCAATTGATTGTCGTTTAAGGCTCCCTCTGGTTATCGTCCAATGCTGCACATTTGATGCAAAAAGCCGGTACTGACTGTTTTTATTTGTATTATGAGAGTGCTAATGTTTAGTTTTGTAGACTGCAAGATTCTGGAACATCCTTGGAGTGTAGCTTCTTTCCTGTATGGGCTTAGAGCTTACTCATAAAATAATTCAGTACTCAACACCAAAACCATGTCATCCTTCATATGCCAGACTTCATGTTAATCATGATAGGTTTGGCTATGCTGGTCTAAATTTGTCAAAATCAGACAAAAAAAGATGGAGTTAAGACAGTATAGAAGGACAGATTTGATGGAAGCATTTATCTTCTACAACAGAAAAGAAAACAAGCAAAAGGATGATTCCAGAGTCTTTTGTTTTCAGCAACTACAAGATTAGTCTGGTTTCCATAGTGCTGGTTAGCAAGGTAACCTCATCGATGTCTTCAAGTGAGAAGCAAATTGACACAAATAGATAACGAGCGTGATACTTCTGGTATGACAAGGCATTAGGTTTATATTCAAACCAAAACTAAATCAACTATAAAAGGAAATTTAAACCTAATGTAAAACAAATACTTGAATAACAGGAAACTATAATGAAATTAGTTGGACATTTTGAGATTAAAGAGCTACATAATATTTGGTCATACTGAGTATAAATTAGCTATAAATGTGGAAAACTCAGAAACAAAATTGTGTAAATTGAGAGGAGAAGCTGTTTGAATGAATGACTAAATATCAGTAATGTCCTTTTTTTCCGTTGACTGTATTTCCCCCTTTGTAAAAATATTTGTTCTTATAATTTCTACTTTCTGTAAGTTGTTCAAATTGCATTTCTGATTTGTGACACCTTTTGCGGGACAACAGAAAAATTATGACATAAAGTAAACTTTGGATTGTTGATTTTATTAGGATTATCGTTGGTTGAAAAATTCACTAGATTGAATAATTGTACTAGACTTATTGTATGATTGGTTGATATTATGTATCATTGTATTCACTACAGATTATTACTGATCTTATTAATTGACATACATATAAGTCAAGGAACTAGACTTTGTTCTTCCATGTAAAAGATGAAATATTTTAATTGTGATTAAAATTGTGTGATTTTGTAAAGCATTTGTAATTGGAATTTACAACATGCATTAGAATTGCTGTTGAATCAGTGACATTGAATCGCATTGAAATTGAGATATGAATCCTACATTTATTCAACATTGATTAATTTGTTCTCTGTTTCTCCTCTTTTCCTTTGTGATTTGAATTCTGTTTTCTCAGCTGAAGACAGAGTTTTTTGCATTACTGGATGAACTGAAGAATCTTGACAGTAAGTCTCGCTGGTCAAAGGTCAAGGATAGTGTCCATCATGACTCCCGCTATAAAGCCATACATCATAGCTCACAACGGGAGGATCTGTTCAAGGAATACATCAACAAGAAGGCTGATGTAAGTCAAGCATTCTTCTTTTCTTGTAGAGATATTACAAACATTATATTCCTTAATATGAGTCACTCCAAAAAAATATTTGTCAAGTTTGAAAAAAAAGTGAAAGCGATTACTACGCTATCTACAGAGAGCTCACTAATAACAGTCCAGTAACCAGGAAGCAAACATGGCTACTTAAAGACAAGGAAAGATGCAGTAGAAATCAAAATAAGACGTAGAATCAATCCTTCACCTCAACCCATTATTTCTTTTTCCCTTATTTGATGTAACAGGTTGTGAATGTAGATGCAGAGAGACAGAAGAGAGTAGAAACCAGCCTTAGAGAGAGGGAGAAGGAAGTTCAGAGAACTCGCACAGAACAACAGAAAGAATTGGACAGAGAAAGAGGACAGTTCAAGAAAGAGGAAGCTGTACAGCACTTCAAGGCACTACTTACAGACTTGGTATGCCCTTCAACCATCTGCCACTTTCAGTCGATCTCAGCATGGTGTATCAGTATCAAGATTGACGCATAAAAGCTTATCTTATTTATGAGATACAAAGCTATGATTAACCCTCGTTTGATTTTCCCTTCCCAGGTACGAGACTCGGAGAGCACTTGGCGTGATGCAAGAAAGCAGCTAAAACGTGACCATCGTTGGGAGTTGGCCTCGCTCCTTGACAAAGAAGATCGTGAAAGACTCTTCACAAATCACACCTCTTCTCTTGTATACAGGAAGAAGGAGAAGTTCGATGAATTGTTGGACGAGACAAAAGGGGTGAGTTCCAAACCCAAAACGTGGCTTGTCATTTTTTTTAACAAAAACTACACATGGAAAAGTCTAATGATTTTTATTCTATTGGATGCCCCCCCCCCTTTCTGTTCCAGGTTACCCTGACGTCAACATGGAAAGAGGTTCGACGACTCATTAAGGATGACCCTCGTTATGTCAAGTTTTCCTCCAGTGATAGGAAAAGAGAAAGAGAGTTCAGTGAATACATCAAAGAGAAGTATCTCAGCGCCAAGACGGATTTCCGAGCTCTGTTGACTGAAACTAGGATTATCACGTACAAGTAAGTGTGTGGGTCTGGTTCCATATCCATTTCTTTCTGCCTGAGATTCCGCCATATACAAACTTGCTTTAGCCTCACTTGTTACATGTTTAAGTATCTGCAGCAGGTAATTAATAAGGGAATAAAAGAGTGGTGAAGAGGTTTTCGACTAGTTGTTAAAGCACGGTGAGGCCTTGTTATCAATAATTTTTCCGAGATGAGGTCAAGGTAAAATTGTGGAGAACCAGGCCTCACCGTGTTCAAACAACTTGTTCAAAACTAGATTCAACCCACTTTTATTCTCATTCATGAATACCCCAAAACCTTTAAAAATTGAGAACAAATCTGACAGTGACAGCTCATGTCCTCAAGTCTACCTTAAGGTTCTAAATTCTATCCATGTAGAGCGCCTTGCACAACATTCAAACTTGTGCGAGCCAAATTTGGGTGCTACCATCTATCTTTATGGGGCTACCAAGTTGAATTGGGCCAGGCAATTTGCGCGCTGTGCGTAATTGTCTGACTTTTGACTCAATTTACGCAGTCCATGTTTAAACACTTTGTTTAGACCTCCTCCAACTGCCTCATTATGAGAGCCAAATTTGGGTGCTACCATCTATCTTTATGGGGCTACCAAGTTGAATTGGGCCAGGCAATTTGCGCGCTGTGCGTAATTGTCTGACTTTTGACTCAATTTACGCAGTCCATGTTTAAACACTTTGACCATGTCTATATCGCACGGTTAAACATAGCCACGCAATCTCCTCTCTACCAATCAGATTGAATAAACTGTCCCAGGTATTTATGAATATTGTTTATTATCCAATTCTAGATCTAAGAAGCTCCTCCAGGAATCTGATCAGCATCTTCGAGACATTGAGAAAGTTCTTGAGAAGGACAAACGTTACCTTGTCTTGGACTGTGTGCCTGAGGAACGTCTTGAAATGATTATTACTTATATCAGAGAGTTGTACAAGAAGGGGCCACCTCCTCCTCCAACTGCCTCAGAGCCTTCAAGACGTCTCATTCCCAAATAGATATCAGTAAGTTCATTCATCTCTAAGAAGGGATGGGGAGTTGTTACCCGTTACAGATAGCTACTAATTTCAGATTACAATACGACTATTTTAAGCCGTTTCTGTGGTTTTGTGGTTGATTAGCATTCAAGGGTAAAGTGTCATCATTACTGTCAAAGTTAAGTTATAAAGTACAAAGCATGGGTCAAAGATGCATAGTGAACTAATTGCTTGATTCTGAATATTTGTAGCCTGCCCCTATAGACTGAGAGCACCCACTGCTCTGTTGGCAGTGCCATGCCATTGAGATCTGGTTAGCTTAAGTACACCACGGTGTAGTGGTTTGCCAAAGATTATCAAACACATTTAATGATCAATCTGGTTGGTTTGGCCTCACAGTATCATTCATTTGGAAAGGTTTGAAAAAAACTCTATCTGCAATTTTTCTTTTAAATGATGATTAGTTCGTTCTGATTTGTTTGGGTTGTTTGATTTGTTTGGTTTATTTTTTCTTTACATTTTCTTCTTATTTGTATTGGTTGCATTTACTGACTCATCTGTATTGAAGACTAGTTTTTAACACTTTTTAAGATAAAACTGACATTTCAAAAATTAATTAAAACCTTGCATTTTCTAAAGAATATGCTGCATTTTTGTGTTTGCCTAAAACTTCTTTAAAAAAGAAGCAAGACAATAAGTTTTCTACACAGAAATTGGAAGACTTGAACAACATTTGTAAGGGTCTTGATTTGGTTGTAAATCCAGATTTACCAATTACCATTGCCTTAATTTTAAGAGATTTTCTCATCATGAAAGGGTTCTACGTAGTGAATTTACAACATTGGTAGCTGAAAGAGCTCCAGCAACAACAAGGTATGTGTACAAAAGTGTGGGAGTTTAGCCCAAATGAACTGAGTGTGCTTGATTCAAAAACGTTGTCTGCAAAGCAACATTTTTAAAGAAGTGCATACAATGTTGAAAAGTTTTATTTGCAGGCATGCTCAGTCATGTTGTTGTTTCTGGATGAATTGAAATGGTGTTGTCTTCTTAAAACCAATGTTGTATCTTCCTATTAATGTAAACAATGTATTGTTTTAAATGACACCAAATAGTTGATACAGACTGACAAATGGTACAAATAAAGACAAAATATAAATTGCTTTTAATTTTTACTGTTTCATGTTTGTATTTTTATTTTGAAAATAATTACATGATTTATTTGCAACACACATTACAATGATTTTGTCTCATGATTGATTTATGATTTACAACATTTTTCATTTTTTATTTCCTCCATTATTTGTTTAGTGCCCCAAAAAGTTTGCCCAGTTTTTACAAATTGAAACCATCCATATTGGATTGAAATACAAATATCATCCTGATTGTTCGCCAATTTTTCTTTAAATTAATTGTCTCTCACTAAATAAAGAATTAGTTGAAGTCACATAGTGTGCATCTAGGTTGATTGTGAACAAGGCACGTAAAGTGAAATATTTCTGTCTAGTTTTTCACATTTGTATTTCATAAGATCTAACTTTTCATCTGTACACGTACTTGCAAGTTATAGTTACTGGGCTTTGTTTTTCTTCAAAATTTTATGATATGCAACTATTGTACCACCCTATGATAGTTAAAACTATTTTTCAGTTTTCTTATCTTCCTCATTGGCCACCTCTTCAACAACAACCTCAGCCTCCTGTTTTACATTCGGCCCATCCCCTTCTACTTCATCATTTTCCTCTTCGTCTGGGGACCCACGTGGGGCCGGGCAGCTTTTGGGACGACCTCTAATATCGAAGTTGGCACGGTATGTGGTGTCGAAACTGAGAGGGCCAGCTGATGAGTGGGGACGGCGCTCTGGGCGGCATGACTTAGCCGGGGAGGCTCGCACTCCTTTGAAGTGGCTACTGAATGTAGATTCCCCACTAAATGGTGTCTTAGGGTACTGGAACTTTTCAATGATCTGTGAGGAAAATAGACAACAGTTTGTAACAACAGTTTGTTAAAAAACAAAAACTGTCGCGTACGCTTTTTGGTGATTTTGAAATCAACTTGTTGAACATTTATTAGGGTTTACCTTATAGGATGCTGGTCGTTTGACACCCTCCCATGCTATAAATGTTGAGCGATACTCGGTTCGATCATCGAAGGGTCCAGACTCTCCAGCCCCGAGGTTATTGGCATACTTGTAGGGTGTGGCCCGACACTCTTTAAGAGCATGAGGAATGATGTAACTAGGGTCCTCAAAGTCACTCTGATATGGGAATGGATACGATTGAAAGTTGGTCATTAAGACGAAATCTGTAGATTAAAGGGCCACTGAAGTGAATATTTTTCAGGAACGTAATGTGCTACTTTTTAATCTTAAGTATATGAAAACAAGATGACATGTCTTTTTGGTTAATATCATTAAAAAGTGCACTTTAGACATTTCAAAATGTCAATGCTTTTCCGAACAACCGAGGGGGATGTTGCCGTGATGTCATTTCAGGGAGATACTGTGGTTTTCTGTTGAAATTCATGAAATTATAAGCCCCCAAGTTTACTTTTGGAAAGCATTTTGAGAAAAGTTTGCTCATTGGCTTACTGCCATGAACTGACGGATGCTGGTCATCTCGCCCCCAAACACTCTCGCCCCCAACAATCTCGTCCCCAACAATCTCGCCCCCAAACAATCTCGCCCCCAGCCTTTGACAATCTCGCCCCCTGACAATCTCGCCCCCAAACAAAGTCGCCCCCTGATGATGACTGGAAGTTCTAACTTCTGATGACTTACGGTGTAAACTTAGAAATTAATTGATGGGAGATGTTGTCGCAATGCTGTCAAAAACTTGTATGATATTTTGTCAGAAAAGTATCGGCTTATAATCATCCACTGAACGAAGTTTGAGAAGGGTATTGAAAAATCACAAGAAAAAAGGGTGAAATGCTCTGCAACTAATAACCACCGTCCCATTGATCTCTTCCACGGCGGCGGACTATAGTTTGCGATCGATCGATTTCGGTAATCAGTGAATCAAATCAAAGTGGCATTTTTCAATGTGCACCCCAGCTTGTCAGGTGACACGTTCAATGACTGAACGTTTGATTTTGTCTCCACGAAATGCCCCTGAGTGCATTAAAAAATTATTTTTATTCAAGAGTGAGAGACAATTTTCAATAAGAAATCACAGAACATCTTAACAACAACATGTACCATTCCTTACTACGAGGGAGATCATTCACATATTCTTTGTTTTTTAGTTTACGCATTTTCCTTTATTTTCGAAATCGACTTTAAGTGAACACTTTATTAACTTCATCATGGTTAAAAAGTCGACTTTTCAAATTTTTTCTTCAGATTGTCAGGGGGCGACTTTGTTTGGGGGCGAGATTGTCAGGGGGCGAGATTGTCAAAGGCTGGGGGCGAGATTGTTTGGGGGCGAGATTGTTGGGGGCGAGTTTGTTGGGGGCGAGAGTGTTTGGGGGCGAGATGACCGGCCTCCGAACTGACAGGACAACGAATCACTGAAGAAAAGAAAGTTTATGTCAGCAAAATATTCTAAATTCTTTCAACTTTTTGTGCACAAACTAATTGCAACATTGATGTCTCTGCCTTATATGACATCACACTTTTGCTCATGAATATGGAAATTTACATTAGCATAAAAAACAAAAAGGCACCAAAATACCCTTGAAATTGGCAGAATAAAAATTGAAAATAAGGTTTTAATGGATTGCATTACAAAAATGACATTTCATGGCCCTAAAGATAGATTGGTTGACTTAACTGCTTAGTGCAACCAAGTCGGCATCTTTGCACATAATGTTTTAGCAATCTACCTGACATCTTATTTTAAATAAGATATCCACATTTCAAAACAAATGAAATCATCTTGATCATGACTCCTTAACATTAAACCCACCTGATATGAAGTGACTAGTTGAAGTTTGGCCCTGTTCGGCTTGTATTCTGGACGTTCTGCCCACGGTAGATGTTCTCGTTTAGGGAGGGGCCATGCCTGGTACGCCATCCGTTGAGTAGTTCGATCATCAAATTTAGAAGCTAAGGAGTAAAGTAAATAAAGATAACTGCATATTAGCGATGTTGCTGTGTTAATGATCACCGGGAACGACTAGCTGGAAATCCCCGTCTTGAGTGAGACCTAGAAATAGTGATACTTGCAATACTTTTAAATTTAGGCCTTATAATAACGGATAGACTTACCAGTCGGGGAATAAACATTCTTCGGCTTGTAGCTTTGCTCTTTCTTCACCCCCATATGGGCTGGAAAATCACGGCGAAATATCGTGAGGTCATCGAAAGGGGTACTGTTAAATTTGTAGTCCTCTTTGGGCTTGAAGACCTCCACCACTGGGGGTGATTTGGGAGTAAAGTCCGCCCGTTGGGTCGTTTCATCTGCGAAAGGTACGGTGGAAATCAATGGTTTCTCGGCAGGCTTCGTGGACTTGGCCGGTGATGCGTTGCCATGGTGTTTGTAGTCGTCCTGGAAGTACAATATTTGTGTGGAACCATTTTTGTGATACTGAAAAACTACTTTCGCCTTGACTGCTCAGAAATTAATTTTGTATTTTAAATTTAAAATGAGAACATCTTGAAGTTCTTTCTCAAAGTAATTTGAATAAAAACAACATTCTGAAAAATAGTACACGAAAACGGAAAACAAGAATCACCTTGACAGTTGTAGTGGCTTGAAACTTCTTTCCAGGACTTGTCTTCAAGTTATCTTCAGGAAATTTGACTTTGACTTTAGAATTGTCCAATTGCTCTTTAGTCCAATTAGTGTACGTCTTCTCATACACTGTCTTACTAGTGAATGGCCCGGGGGAGGATACCTTCATTTCCATCGGCTTAAACGGTGCTGGGCGGCTGGCAGTTTTCTTCTTGAAGTCTTTGTCATATGTCGTTTCTGTCAGCATTTTGGTTGATGGAGCTTGGTAACCCTTTTTGTTGCATGATGCTTTTGGACGCTGAGTTGTCTAGCAAAGAGACGAATTGTTTCTTAATACTTTGAAAGTTCTTTAAAAAAAGTTTGAGACTTAGATTCGACGACACATTAATTGATTTGTTTTATCATTTCAAAAGAAGCTCCCACCTTGTGAGACACAAACGTGCATTGGTTTGTCGTCTTGAGTTTGGGACGGCTGGTCAGGGTTGTCTTCTTGACTGCGGGTCTCATACTGTCTCTTCGTGGCTGCCATGGCCAAGCTACATACGCCTACAGAAGACCACAAAAATACCATTGATGACAATGTTGTCAATTTGATGAAAAGGCTAGGCGTACTTTGAAAATGCAGTTTATTCAAACTGGTTAAAAGGCATAATGGACCTCAGTGGGTGACGATAACGATACAAATTTTCTTTACACAAATATTGTTCCAGCTATCATAGATAATTACGTCTAGGCGTTTATGTGTTTACCTCTTGATACTCAGATTGCTTCAGTTGCGCCTGAATTTGGCGGGTGCGGATATTGGCGATATCTTTGTTTAGAGTTCGAAGCTGTCGGCTGTAAAAAAAGAAAAAAAAATCATAATGAAAAGAACAAACAAACAAACTTACAAACAAACAGTGAGTAACTTTGTGGGTAAAAATCGCTTTCCACTACGGTATTATTATAACTTTTAACATTTTGGAAAAGATACAGTATAAAATGGCCACTTGGAATTTTGTTTTGCTCAAAGCAAAACATAGAGCAATGGCCAGCAGATCTGATACAAATTTAAAAACGTGTCTTCAAGTATATTATTCGTTTTTTCTGTTATAAAACTAGTAACTGAAGAACAATGCCGGTAATTTAGAATTATTGAATAATGTCACCAAATACTTACTTCACATGTGTAACCGTCATTTTGCTCAGTTTGTTTCAACAGTTTTCGGGACGATACGAAGTGTTGTGTAGTTCGGCTACTATGCAGATGTAAACAACAAAACTTATGCATAAATCAAACTGAAGTGCAAACTTGCGTAAACAAAACGTTGGCGTGTAGTTTGCATTTTACGTCACAAACAACTTGTCCGTTCAGGAACGCTCTTCGATAGCGCGCGTCATTCTTCGTCAACGCGCGTGACTTCACGAGGTCCTGAGGAGATTCAATCTAGAATGTCTCAAGCTGAAGACGAAAATAAGGATCCATTATTTGTGGAGAACGTTAAAAACGTCTTTGAAAAATAAACTACGAATAGAAGAAACCTTGGGTAATCAAGCGTTTAATTAAATTTCTATTAAAAATGGGAGATTTGCTACAAAATGAAATTGTTTATTTTGGGCGACAGTTTAATATAGAAACGATGGTGTAAATGAGCTGGTAATAAGTAGTTCTTCTGAAAATACACATACAAACATGTAATTATTGAACTTTGGTTCTAAACTAATGGACCGGTTATATTGAACTCTCTTGGAACTACTGTTCGCCATTGGAATATTTTTAATCAAAGTGGATGTGTGCAATCTGCACTAGCGCCACCTTGTGGTCATGTACGTCGAAGCATAGATTATTATTTTTCCAACATGGCGGCGCCCAGTAAAGAAGGGAATATTGGTGACCGTGGTTCGCCACAGAATACTCTTATAATTCGTCATCTTCCAAGTTCTATGAATTCTGTGGAGAAACAAGACCTTTTAAAGTATTTTGGAGCTGATCATGTGAGAGTCTTGTCCAATTACGGGAGGATGGTGAGTTTGTTTTTGTTGGTCTAGTTTCCGGACACATGTTGCGGCAGTATTGCTGATACTGATAGTTGCGATAATCGTAACCCCTCCATCCTCCCGACGGTCGAAGACCGGAGGGTTACGACACAAGACTGATATTATCGACGTTATGGGCAGTTTTGACCAGTTTTTGCCAGACTCGTGATCAGATTCGTCCTTTTTTTCCACTTTCCAAAATCATGACAGACATTCTAAACACATGGAGTTGATCTTTATTGTATGACAACGTCATCTGGAACCCTTAAAACAACATCATGAAAATATTTGGCAGAAAAAACGACAAAAACTTACCAAAAGACTGACCGAATATATCCATAATCCATAGCGGGGCCAACTAGTGATTTTGAACGTCGCATTTGCTTGGCAACAACCAATCAGCGTGACCAAACCAAACACGCATCTGGACGAGCCATGGCTGTCGTATGCGTATCGGCCATTCCAGCTTGCAAACTCACTGCCTGTGTGTGTAAGCATGGATCCTCGGACCGTGTGCGCAGCATGCAGGTGCGTATGAACATCTTGCGTGCACAAACTACACAGCTCGTAGTACTGCCGTGTGGTGATTCCACACCCCACACGGCCACACACTGACTGACTGTGCATGCGTGTAGCATAGTGTACACAATACATTGTGTGTGTACAATGTACAATGTACATAACAATGTCCAGGGGGGATCGATGCTTACACACACAGGCGGTGAGTTTGCAAGCTGGAATGGCCGATACGCTCACGATAGCCATGGCTCGTCCGGATGCGTGTTTGGTTGGGTCACGCTGATTGGTTGTTGCCAAGCAAATGCGACGTTCAAAATCACTAGTTGGCCCCGCTATGGATTATGGATATATTCGGTCAGTCTTTTGGTAAGTTTTTGTCGTTTTTTCTGCCAAATATTTTCATGATGTTGTTTTAAGGGTTCCAGATGACGTTGTCATACAATAAAGATCAACTCCATGTGTTTAGAATGTCTGTCATGATTTTGGAAAGTGGAAAAAAAAGGACGAATCTGATCACGAGTCTGGCAAAAACTGGTCAAAACTGCCCATAAGATCGATAATATCAGTCTTGTGTCGTAACCCTCCGGTCTTCGACCGTCGGGAGGATGGAGGGTTACGATTATCGCAACTATATTGCTGATTGTGATTAACGTTAGTCTTACTGTAGTCTTAGTTGCGATGATCGTACTCCATCCTCCCGACGGTCGGAGATCGGAGGGTTACGACATGACACATACAATCGTTCCCTGTGTGTGTCAATTCGGCAATTTCTGTCAGACTATAGGCGATAGTGACCAGATTTGCCAAATTTTTACCACTTTCTGAAATGTTGATTAATGTATTAAATGTATTAACTGACTGTCCGCAATGCAGTGTGGATATGTACAGTCTGCTTGCACACTAGGTGGCGAGTCCGAAAGAGAGCAAAGCCGGCCAGCCGAGCTCCGCGCGCTGGGTCTCTGTTGATTGGTCGAGATCTTGTAAAATGACAACCAGCTGATGAACAATTCCGACAGTCTTTGGAAAGTGTTTGCTCGTTTTATCTTGCAAATATTTTCTCGATAATGTTTTAAGCATTCTAAATTGATTCTTTACACATTGAAGATCAAATCCGTATGTTTAGAATGTGTATCAAGATTTCTGAAAAGTGGTAAAACTTTCTGAAATGTTGATTAATGTATTAAATGTATTTACTGACTGTCCGCAATGCAGTGTGGATATGTACAGTCTGCTTGCACACTAGGTGGCGAGTCCGAAAGAGAGCAAAGCCGGCCAGCCGAGCTCCGCGCGCTGGGTCTCTGTTGATTGGTCGAGATCTTGTAAGTGCGGGGTTCAAAATGACAACCAGCTGATGAACAATTCCGACAGTCTTTGGAAAGTGTTTGCTCGTTTTATCTTGCAAATATTTTCTCGATAATGTTTTAAGCATTCTAAATTGATTCTTTACCTGTTTACACATTGAAGATCAAATCCGTATGTTTAGAATGTGTATCAAGATTTCTGAAAAGTGGTAAAAACTGGGCAAATCTGGTCACTAGTCTGACAGAAATGGCCGAATTGGCACACACGGCGAACGATTGTGTGTCGTGTCGTAACCGTCTAGTCTCTGACCGTCAGGAGGCTGTAGGGTTGCACTCATCCCAACTATATTGTGATTTATTGTTAATTTTACTTGTTAGGCCTACAATTAGACCCGGCAGTAACTGGGTCTCTGTACTCCTATTTTGAGACTTTGACATTATCGCCATCGGTCGTACTAGCGCCCCAGTAAGGTATGTGTAACTGGACCACGGAGTGGATTTAAAACGAATTTGTTATATCCTGCTCAAAAAAATTACCAAAGACTCAACAAAATTGTTGGAAAATTGCCTACTGGCATCTCAAAATATCAAAGATGAAATAAAATGCATTTAATTGTACTCACAATCATTTTCTGTCCTCCATATCAATTATTTTTTAGGCCCACTAAAAATGCAGCCATTACAATTACAATCTGCATTTTAATACTATATCACGTGACATAAACGACTGTTTTTAGTCAAACCAGAATGATTTTTCAGGATTTTAAATCAGTATGAATGTTAGTTTGTAACATGGACAGATGTTTTGTGCCCAAACGTCTGTCCATATTACAAACTTAATGTCTTCAAGATAATCTTCTTTACTTTCTTAAATACCCAGACAGTTGTTTTGGCTTTTTCTGGAAACATTCCTAATAGGGACCATATTGTAAAAAGACAACACTTTTGTGAAAGACTTTGCAGTTCAACCACTTTCTCTTTCATTTATGCATGAAATGTCTGTCCAATTTCTCCATGTTACAAACATAATCATCTTGAAGATGATCCTCAGTTATTACTAAAATACATTGGAATTTGTCTTGGTCTTAGATAAGTACAATCCTCAAGTAATTCTGAACGTCATGTAAAAACAAGAGAGAAACCTTTTGTAACTTATATGTTTTACTCCCATTTCAGAAAAAAATGTCACACCAAATGTCTCCATTAGTGCGAACAGATCCAGAGAAATGTGCTCTGGATTTATGACTCTGGTATCGTTATTGTTATTGTTATTAATATTATTATAATAATTCTTTCAAATTTATTTTGTCCAGAAACACACCGCTTTTGCTTCATTCAAAGACCACAAATCTGCAGCACATGTAAGTACTTCACTGAGGCTAACATAATGGTTGTTTTGGGATAATAGTTGAGGCAGCAATGTGTTCTGAACAATTTTAAATTTTCCAAATACTATAGGTTGGTAATGGTAAGGAGGCTGTCACTGACTAAATACTTTGAAGTATTGTGCTAAAAACAGCAGCAAAAACAGATGATAGAAATTGGTAAGGTCATGAAGGTGATTTTTGCAGGTTCAAATTGAAAATATAATGACTAAATTTTTTACTATTTCTTGTAATTTCAAGGCTCTTTCCAGACTGCATCAGTTGAAAGTCTTGGGTCATACCCTTGTGGTGGAATATGCCAAAAATAACTCCAGTTTTGCTGAGACTGAGCTGTCTGCAGACACTGAGGACAGGTAAATCAATTTACAATAATTGGTAGGCCTGTTGACTACAGTCCACAAAAACATTCAAATGACACATTTGTTTAGGTCAGAATTCCCATTTTATGCATTGACTGTTGTAACTTGAAAGCAGTATGCGCAATGCTGAACCATGATTTATTGCACTGTGTGTTTTTGTCTTTCTTCATGTCTTCAGATGTAAGGAAGAGACTATTTCTAGAGCAGATGAAGGCGATATAAAACAAAGCAATGAAGGAGAACGTGAGACGACAATGCTCCAAGAAGGGATGAAGGGGCTGCATCAAAGGCTGATGGGGTTATCATCCAATCATGGGTATGTGAAAGAAAGAATCAATTAAGACTTGGCCCAAAGACCAGACACTTTATAGACAGTATCACTGAAAGCCTTACTGAACCCGTCAGAATTCCTTCAACATGAACTAAATTCATCAAAGGCAAGACTACCAAGAGAAATGTTATTAAAATCAAAATAGTTTGAAACGTCAAGCAAGCGAAGTACTGCAAGGTCAATACGGTTTACTCTTAGGAGTAAATTGAAGTATCTTCCTTCACAGTGTTATGGGTTGTAAGAAAAGATTGAGTCGTTATCCCTTAAGTAACTTGGGATGAGAAACAAGACTATTCATTTTTTGAAATGTGCTTAAGGATTGGTAAGAGATCAGTTTTCCTACACTCTTAAGCATTTTTGTAATTTCTTTTTTCCTGCTTAGATTTGATGTTCCGTTAAATCCAACACTTCGTTATCGCTACCCTGCCCCGACTGTAAGCATCTTAACAAATATCATTAATACCTTGGCATCAGCTCCAAAGTTTTACACCCAAGTACTTCACCTGATGAATAAGATGAATCTACCTGCCCCATTTGGCCCAGTCACATCCGCTCCTCCCCTGGTGAGTCATCATCGTTAATTTTAATATGCCATCTTTTCTTTCTTTCTAGCTTTTCAATGATTTTGAGTGTTTAGATATATTCCATGTAAAGACCAAGTGAATAGATTGATGTAAAAAACAAACGCTTCTTGATAGTTTTAGATTATTTTTCAAAGTAAGACCACATGATGGGAAGGTAGTTAAACATCTAAGAAGACAATGTCACAGCATTCCCAGTTTTCTCAGTTCACAGCTTTCCCGTTTGACTATATCAATTCTTTTTTTTTTGTCAGGCAGAGGCTACAATACAGCAACCCTCTACTGATGGTGGGAACCAGACAGTCATGGCTATGGATGTATCCAGTTCAAGTGACGACGAATCAGAGATCGAGAGTGATCCAGAAGAAAAAGAAAAGTGAGAAGTTTTTAGTGTCTTCACCTCCTCAATCTTCTTTTATTATTTATACTGGTTTAAGTAGTTACATTTGGCATCATTTGGGGTTATTTTTCAGAACGGAAGAAGTGAGAGCATCTCTGAAACGGCCATCAAAGATGAAGCCATTACACCAACCAAAAAGACATAAACTGCAGCCCGTTGTGCCCCCTAAGAACCCACAGGTTGCCCCTCAGTCATCTCAATCAGCTAAGGCAGTCAGTGTGTTTGAACAACCACCGATATCAGTGAGCAAGAGAATTGAATTCAAGTTAACAGAGAACATCGGAGGGGGAGTGAATGGCCAAACACAAGCTGTACAAGGTAAAAAGAGTTTCTTTTCAGAATTGAGAATTCTAGAAATTGTCTTGTTAAAAGAAAGTCGTATTAAAGATTATTTCTGATCATTTCCTATGGAGTAGAAACAGTGTAGTTAGTCTTCACTCTTCAAAGATCAACGTGTTGTAAACATTTATCTTGCATTTATGTACACTAATTCCTTTCTTCACAGATCAGTCAGTGCTTGATGACATCTATAATCCTTCCCAACAAGTCTCAGGGTTTGGAACATTTGAGCATCCAGTGACTGAGAAAGAAGAAGCTCCTTCCAAGAAGGGTTTATATGAAGCAGCAGATGAAGATGATGATGATGTAGAGGAGGAATTGACCGAGTTCATATCCAGAAAGGAGCTCAGAAATAAACTCCCAGCTCATGGTACGTATCTTAAGACTTCCAGTTCTAAAATTAAGATCCACTTACAAACAAACCTGAAAATGTTTATCACCTTCAAACTAAACATATTACAGATTGTTTCAGAGGCAAAGATTACTTGTGATTTGGAGTGACAGTATTTATATCAACTGTTTGTAAATCTTCCAAACTCCATCTTCTGGATGGTTTTCTTTTCTTTCTTTCCTTTTTTCAGAGATAAAAAGGCATCCAGTATTTAAGCGCTACGAGATGGGTGAACCTACCACAAGGTTGTACCTCAAAAATCTAGCTAAAACAGTTGAGGAAAAAGTAAGTGCAAAAGCCTATTCACCCCAGGGAACTTCGTTTGCTGCTTGATGTCAAACACAACAGCAAGAACCATCAAGTTTTGTATGTTACTGCTGTTTGTTTACATTCACTATATCATCAAGTCAATGTGAAGTGTTAAATACATTTCATTCCACAAGTAATATATTATAAGCAGTTAGTTTTTGTGATGAGCTGAACAAATAAGTCTGTGGCCCATTTGTTCCGATCTTGGTACTTGAGTTTTGTTTGTGTGTTTTGTCTCTTCAGGACTTGAAGTACATCTACGGTCGTTATGTGGACTGGACATCGCCAATTGATAAAGACATGTAAGAAAAATGTCAACATGTTTTTAAAACTCTTAACACTTTCTCTACCCCTACCCCAGTTTTTCTTCCAATACCAGATTATTTCTTTTAGATCAATTGTTAATGTATTCTTTCTGGATGGTTTTTCATTTAGGTTTACTATACAGCTGATGACCCAAGGTCGTATGAAAGGTCAAGCTTTTGTTGGTCTGCCTAGCGAGTTTGCTGCTGAGAAAGCTTTAAAGGACACCAATGGTTACATCTTACAGGGGAAGCCTATCGTGGTGGTATCCTTTGTAACTACATGCATTGAATGCTTGCACCTTTAAACATTTTTTTTCTTTCTTTTTTAAACACTTGTTTTGCAATTTACATGTACATGTATTTACCTTTTATCAGAAGATGATTAAATATGAATCACAGGGTCTTTGCACAGGCATTTGATTCATCAAACGTTTTGAAGTCAGCGGTATAGCCAGGTTTTTTCACTGGGGGTGGGGTGGGGGAACGGGGGTCTCCAGGTTTTTTTTATATTTTAAATGAATTACATGTACCTGAATTTTTTTCACCGTGTGCACCTGGGGGAGGGGGCAGTGGAAAAATGCGGGTGAACATCTCCCCCCCCTCCCCACTTATAGTTGACTCAGCCTAAAAGAGGCCAAAATGAAATTTGCTTATTTTCCTTAACTGAATCTCGTCAGCAATTTGCAAGATCTGCCAAGTTAAAAGAGAAAGAGAAGGAGGCACCTAAGAAGAAGACTAGGAGAGAGATTTGATGGAGCTTATCTGTTTATCAAAGTGTTCAGCGCCTCTTTCTGGAGTGACTGACAGCTAAAGGGACTGGTGACTGGTTTTATAAATTACAAACATCAAACAATTTCCCATGAAATATGCTAATTACATTCATACATGCGTACATACATTATTGGTGGACAAACGCCATAGAGTTGTGCACTTAGTGGACGCACAATGCGTGTGCGTCACGCCTCCATTAGCCCCATACAAAAAGGCGCGAGGTTCCCTCAATTTGCCCACCAGTAGTGTTAGTACGCACACGTGATGTGCAATTTACATATTTCATGGGAAGGGTCTGTTGTATAGCACCTTACTCCTTTCTGAATACACCGAGTTCTGAGAACAGCTACAGTTCATTCAAATCCGTTAAGGATAACAAGAACATTTAAGAAACTAAACTATGACATGACAAATAATATTCATTGAAATCAAACTGGTTTTAATGATTAAACAGAATGAAAGAATACAAATAATTTGTCATACAGGTATTTGTATGACAGTGCATTCTGCAACATTTCCTTTCGTGAAATAAAAGAATATTTATTTTTATTTTGTGTATGCAGTTGCCAACACTTTTTGAATACTTGAGCAAATATATGTACAGTCAATTGTTTTTACAATATAAAATATTTGTCACTGAAAATAGGTTGGAAACCCCCTTAAACCGTTTCTCTAATCTTGATTTATCGTTCACCTCAAGTTGCCCTCTTTTAAATCAGTACAACCAATCCAAGGCAGGATGGGAAATACAATGTAGTCTGGCCTCCTTTTGGAGGATGATCAATATTACTATTGAATACAGGGGATAAGACAGCTTCAGTATGACAGAGTTTTCTGTTATTCATGTTCATCATGGTATGTTTCAGTACATAGAAGTAACCAGTGTTACAGAGTGCAAAGCAGCTTTCTAACCTGTGGTAAACATTGCAAAATGCCATCAACAACCAAACTCAATTATGAGTCAACTGCCAAAGATAGTTGGAAACAGACATTGATTTTCAAACCAGCCATCATGCAACCAAACTCAATGACGAGTCTACTGCTAAAGATGGTTGGAAAGAGACATTGCTTTTGGGTAAATTTCTTAAAGTACACTAGGTTTACAACTTTTGGGTCTCAGATAATTTAGACTTTTTATACTTTTGGGAATAAACTCTTTCTTTTCAAGTTTCCTTTCCATAACTTGTCTATGTTTGGTCGACATCCAGCGTAAGATCCACCTTGGTCATCACTGTGGTTTTAGTCTGACCACCCCTCAGTCCAGCCAGGAATGTCTGGGGCTTGGGAACGTTGCTGAAACTATCTGTCTTAGTCTGACTTGCAGTATCCCTGAAGAAAAGAGACAAACACATGATTAGATTATAAAATGCAAATCTTAAAATAATAACCATAAAACCTTCATAAATCCTTCTCTTTGAGCTTATGCACAGATTAACGTACTGGTAGGTACTGTTGTGAAGTTTGGAATGAAAAGTCTACCCGTCAATCGGGTTTTAGTTTAGCTACTTACTTGGGCAGATAGACTTGAGTGACGTTGTCTCGTCTGAGATTACTCAAGTTAGTCTGCATGGAGTGGGTCACCTTATTACGCAGGTTGGTCTAAAGAAAAGAAAAAAGATCATTAAATTTGATTAGCAGGTTGGTCTAAAGAAAAAAGGGTTTTAAATTGGATTAGCAATGCTGGAGTTGGAAATTGCCGAACATTCTTCTACTCCTTTTTGTGTATGCATTTTATCTGTATAATCTCATGCTGAATACTCAATGTGATAACACATAATATTAGTTTTGCCCTTCACCCACGATGATTTCACTATAATAGTATCACTCTATCGTATTATTAATTTTGTCAACAATTTCAGCACCCGTTTCTCAAGAAATTGTTAAAATGTGAATTTTTTTCCAGTCTATCCCATGTAACAACTCCCTTGCAAATAATAGACTTACCAGTTTGATGGCTTTTCTTCTAAGCTCCCATTCATTCCACTCATAGGACTTGACGATGTTGGATTCAATAGGATGCACTTCAGTCTGCACTCCCATGTCACATTTAGTAATTGGTTTCTCTATCATCTGACCCTGATCCTTGCCCTGTACAGAGGTCAAAGGTTAAGGAGGTCACTTTATAGAAAACATAAGAATACAACTATCTCTTGGACAGTTGTTACAGAAGACTCGTACATAAAGTGATAATAACATGCACTTCTTAGGTGTCTCACTTAAAATGCTTTACACTTGTTTATGTGACCAAGGAATTTCCAGAGGCAGTCTCAACTTCTTCATAATGTCAAAATTAAAAACAAAATAAAATATGACATTTTCTCAAGGTTGAGCCTCCAAAACCCCAAATCTTAGGCACCATGAAAAGCTCATTTCCTTCTGAGCTTTGGAAAAATACAGTTTATTTTCTCTTTCTAGATCATCTGTAATTGAACTGACCTGAGTGTAGGGTGTAATGGTAGCAAACTGAGCATGTAGTTCCAGTAATTGAATCAGTTCAGGAGATATCTTAGCACACTCTGCTACATGTAGGATATACCTGAAAATAAGCATTAAGTTAGAAACTCATAGATGAACAACTTCAGAAGCTAAGAAAGTACAGTTAGTAATGTTTTCGCATCCTAACTGCCAAGCTGAACTGTAATTAACCTTCCAAATTCCCAACAATCCATACTGCAATGAGTACTGCACAGCAAAGCTAAAATGCATTCAACTCAACACCATACAGACTCTCTGTATTATGCTTGATCCATAATGCACAATTGATCTGATTTTGGCAAATCTCAGTAAGGGATTTATGAGGATTAAGACAGATGAGGATTAGAATCTTTTAATCCTGATAGAGACTCACCTGTTAGGATCACTGGCAAAATCATAAGCTGCTTCCTTTGATGAGAAGACATAGTAGCGATCATTATATCGTAGTACTCCTATATCTGGATTACCAGGTAACAACAGACGATCAAAACGAACCAACGCCCAGCCACAGTAACCCTGAACATCAAGTATAATATGGATTGGGTTACCATCAGATATACGTGTAATCAAAACCTGATTTATCTTGTTTATAGTTTTGGGCTCAAGGGTTCATTGAAAATGTCTTGAATACAAACTGGTCTTATATCAATCTTGGGACTTGCTGAGATAATAGGGCAATGGTGTGGCTTACCCGATATTGGAGGGGAAGTCTCTCAAAGTTCTTGGTGGTTTCTGGGAATAACCATTCCACTCGCTTAAAATCGGATGGCTTAACACGGTGTTCATCACCTGTAGTCTGGAAAGAAAGGAATCGAGACGAAGAAGTATTTGAAATGTTTGTACAACTTGCACATTCCAAACTGATATAAGCATTAAGAGGCTGATGTGATTTTTGTCTCATTATGATATTCAGTAACCACCAGTCCTCAATTCAGCAAGACATACATCTTATCTTTGTACCAGTGTTCTTACAACTAGGATATCTTGAATAATAAAGATCATGAACTGTTTGGTTGCTCATGGAACCATTGTCATGAGCTCTAACTCTTTGATTTCTATAAACTACGTGTATCAAGATTAATATTGTTTCTTTTTTCCTCCAACCTCTCTGATTCTCTCCTCATCTGATCTGACATGTAATCCTTCCAGGAACGGAGCCATCATCTCAGCTGTAAACACTTCCTTATGTCCCTAAAGAGAAATAATCAACACAAATATTAATAATCACCAACACTTTAAAAATCATATGTAAGGTAATAGTTGACTGCAGAGCCATCGAAACTAGAATGATTGTTTTTCAGGATTGAGTTTCTGTGAGCAGAATTGATGCATTTACTTTCTTGCTGGCTTTAAACTATATAAAGCCTTTGGAACAAATCTGGAAGAGTTATTTACGAATCGCATCAACTTTAAAACAAGTGGCTTGTATACATGAACAATTTTGACAACATACCTTGGTGAAAGGTTCCAAGCTGGCTAGAATGTTACTGAGTACACTCAGTAGTACCATCTCATCTTGAAAGCCACTCCAGATATGAGCCAGGTTGATGAACTGAGGCTGAACATTTTAGCATAAAATAGAGACTTTACAATGTATAATCGTCACAATGAATTACAGTTATAAACATTCGGACCCAAAATATGTTTCTGTCCAAAAGTTCTCTCAGTACAGAGCCTTTACAAGGCTAGAATATCTAGTGACCGATTCAAGGACACTGGTCAATATTCAGCTGCTGTTGATGGAATGACATTTGAAAAAATAACAATGTGAACCCAGGCACTAGTATTTTGAAATTTTTAGACTTACATAGACTTGTGCTGTAGGGACGGCAGTTTTCGATTGCACAGTAGCCTGTAACTGTTCAAGTCTGGACCCAAGCTGAGCTTCTAACATCTCCACCTGCTGAGCACAGCTTATCACATCATTCTAAAAGAATCAAAACAAAGGAGAGATTCTTGAAAGATCTTGCAATGCAACGCCTGGTGAAACCACTAGGCCCAAGGAGATTCCTGGATCCAGACTATCAGATGTAGTTTCCAGTTTCCCTTCAGCAAAAATTTCCAGAGCTTTCAGAGTAGCACGTCCTGAAACATTAGATGTTGCGGGTGGAATATTGAGAATTGAAATTTCTCAAATAATGAAGGAAACTTACAAGGATGATCCTAAGAAATGACTCATGTTGTCGAATGTTAATAAGTGATTCTTTCAATGCTTTGACGGATGGTCCTTCTGTCACTTCCCCTGCCATAATCCGCTCAATCAAAGCTGGAAAAGGAACAAGAAATTATAAAAATAAGGGAAAATAAAGTTGTAGTCTTTAACAAGATTTATCAAGATATTTATTTCACTATAAAAACACAACAGGCTTCTTTTGTAAACTTCTTTGTTCACCTCAGAATCCAAGATACACAGTTAACCAACTGCTGATTACTACTTGATAAGCAGTTACTGAAATAGTTTAAAACTGTGATGGTCCAAGGATCACTTTACCTGTGTACTTGAAGGCAACATCACAAGATCGCTGAATGGCTGTATCTACATTCTGAGTGGTGGCTGGAACTGCCTCATTCAAAATGGCAGGCACTGAAATCAGACAAAACAATTTGATACTTCATGACAGGGTTTTTCTACAACACAGACCTCTAAGATCCACAATTGAAGAAAAGTTAATTGATTTAATTAGCTCTATGGAAATTAATACTCTTTAAAATTTTGTTTCTGAATAAAAATGTTTTAAATGAAGAAGATATACATAAAGACGGTAACCAACTTACAATCATCAATGCCTTCTCCTCCTTTCCCACATTCTTTATTGAAGAGACGGATACCAGTGACGATCTGTGTCAATTCTACAAGTTGTCTTTCTTTGTCACGTTTGACTAGAGACATAAAGGTACCAAGCTCCGTCTGTGGGAACACACTCTGTAGGGCAGCTGCAAATAAAACACAAATTCATTTACTTCCGAAAATGCATTCCAATTCAAATTCAAACTGAATCAAAAGGTTTCAAAGAAAAACTGGATTAGTGTTGAACAAAACAACTGTGCACAGAAAATTAATTGGGATTTTCTAATTTTACAAAGCAGCATAACAAATTCCCTAGACCAGGAAGACTCTGTAAATCTGATTGGGGATGCAATAGCTATGCTACATGTAGGTGTAACACGTACCTGTTGCTTCTCGAACTACAGCAATATCTGTAGGTGAGCCAAGACCTGAGCGGAGCAGTACAGCAGACACAATTTTTCTGTACAGACTTTCAAGTTCCTCCCTGGTGCGGGCTCGGCTATCCGTTATCTCACGAATGACTGGTGTAAGACGTTGCTCCAAAACACGCCTGTGTTCATCCAAGAAGTCAGCTAGGTAAAATATGAATAATAAAGATAATCTAAATACAGTATTTTGTTAATGTAAATCTAGATTAATAGTGGAAAACTAATTGCATGGCCTGTATAAAGTCTAGCCTTCTACTTGCCTCTGCTGGTGTAGTTCATGTCAAAATATACCTGCATTTTGACAGTGTCCAGAGCTGGCGATCTAGAGTCCAACAAATGATCTACACAGATCTATATGAAGAAAAAAAACATGTACAAATTAAGCACAATCATTTACTTCTTTTTATATTTCAGTTTTAAGGAAAATAAGGAATTGCTGATTTGAAAAAGTGAATGGAGTATATTTCAAAACATTACATTGAGTTGGGGTCGGAAAACAAGTTTATTGGTGACAGCCTTGTAGAAAAAATTTTATTAAAAAATCCTTGTGATTCTGGAAAGCATTAGGGATGATGTAATGTTCCAAAATGCTGCCAATCTTCGAAAGATAGTCCAGCTTTTCTTTCACCCCAACCCCAACTTGATTGCTTCTCTGAACCATCACCATAACGCAGAAATCTATCTCCTGTTGACTTGTTTGTTTTTCCTATACATGCTATATGACCAGACCTTTATTAGCTTTTGGACGTCATCTTTAGTCAGTGTCCTGTCAACATTGAACTCATTAGCAGGATCCAATACAACAGCTTTCACCATGAAGGCTACAAGAGTCTCCGAGACTGCTTGACCTTTGCTGGCACATTCCTGGGCTATTTCTCTGATGATGTTTTTAATCACACTTTCTGCCTGAGCCCGAGACATCGTGTGTGGCTTTGTGTATATCTAAAACCTGTTGAAAACAAAATGTTTAAATTAAAGTTGAACATTCTCGATTCAAATCTTTATGATGATGATGAAGCAATATACCACACAAGACAAGTTTGCTAATTTAACAATGTGGACGTCAAACTTTCCTGATTCCTGCTGTGGTGGGCATGTTCCCTCAATCACATTGACATTTCCGAAATGACACTATAATTAGTATTTACATGTACTTGACAAATACAAAAAGTGGACTGTTACTGTTAGTGTTGCTGTTGTTTAGTAGTATTTAATTTGTTTAACTATTTTTATTAATATAATTAGTAGACCTACTTTTTGTAATAGTTAGTTTACAAGTTGGAAATACCGAGTAGGCCTACAAATGAACAAATATTGGAAAATATGTTAAATCCGATAAACACTTTTTTATTCATTTGTAAAGTCAACCAAGTCAGCCTATCGTTTAACCATGTTAACTGTTGTCCGGTAACTGGACAACACCAGAACAGAACTAAACAACGATGTGATTGACAAACAACCTCGTAAATAATATCAATTTAAATTAAAATGTATATATTACCAAACCGTGTAAGATGATCTGATGCAATTTAGTATTTAACCATTACTGCAAAAGCTGACAAAAACGGTCTCTAAATATCAGTCACATCAACCCAATGACAGTGAATAGCTCTCTGACGTTAACCCCATGGAAACATCAAACAAGTGATTTGATTGGTCGAGTTACTAAATTGACGAACAGTGAACTGGAGAGGGCGGTATAATCAAAATATGGCGTCAAAGGTAGTTAGCGACGGACCAAAATCAGCTCGGAAAAAAATTAAAGACGTACGAAATGAAGATGATTTACGCGAAACTACTACATCCTATTGTAAGAATGAACATTTATCTGTATTCTGTATGCATTCTCATGATTCATATTAAAGAAAAATGCCTAAAATATTACAATGTAATAATTTTCTTTGAAAGTAACGTTAGAACTAGACCTAGCCCCACTAGTGTGGCAAGGATTTTTGACATCGGTTGAATCCTTAGCCACACGTCCAAGCATATCTTTTGTGCAGCTCGTCCCCCAATCCGCCGCATCGAAACCTAACGGGTGCGGCGCTGGATTTTAACCAACTAAATGTGTCCACATACCTCTTAGATTTCCTCCGGTACTTTGGCTGTTGAAGTTACTAACCTTATTATTAAGGGCAAATAATCATTTGAATTTTGCTCAAAATTACTCGACACAAATAGATATCGGCTAGCGATGGGTGCCATTTTGATTACCCAGAATGCAATGCCATCACGAAGTCACGAGAGTGCAAAAACAATTCAGCGGCTGTTTCACGTGACAGCTACAGCTAATGAAACAGTTTAGAATACAAAATGCATGGAGTCAGAAAAAGTGCTAGTTGCGATAATCGTAACCCTCCATCCTCCCGACGGTCGGGAGGATGGAGGGTTACGATTATCGCAACTAAAAAAGTGCATGCACCAAATCTATGCATAGCATCGGTTGCATGCACGCATAGTTTGGTACTTGCACTTTTTGCTGACTCCATTCTGAAATTGTTTTTATACTCTCGCGCCACACGTGATTTCGTGATGGCATTGCATTCTGGGTAATCAAAATGGCCCCGATCGCTAGCCGATGTCTATTTGTGTGGAGTAATTTTGAGCAAAATTCAAATGATTATTTGCCCTTAATAAGGTTAGTAACTTCAACAGCCACAGTACCGGAGGGAAGCTAAGAGGTACGTGGACACATTTAGTTGGTTAAAATCCAGTGCCGCACCCGTTAGGTTTCGATGCGGCGGATTGGGGGACGAGCTGCACAAAAGATATGCTTGGACGTGTGGCTAAGGATTCAACTGATGTCAAAAATCCTTGCCACACTAGTGGGGCTAAACTAGACCCAGCATGCCCAGTAACTGGGGCGCTGTACTCCTTTTTTGAGATTTTTGACATTATCTGTCGTACTAGCGCCCCAGACCGTGATATATTTGGAAAGTGCTCCGAAGCGGTTTTTTTTTGAATCAGTTACAAAATTGTCAAAATTGCGACAAAGACTCGACAGAATTGCTTGAAAATCGCCTACTGGCTTCTCCAAGTATTTACGGTGAAATAAAATGCAGTTAATTGTAGCTCACGATCATTTTTGGTCCTCCAAATCGATGATTTTTAGCCCGCTATCACGCACATATCAAATTTGCCGTTAGAATCGCCATTTTGAACGTGATACTCAACGACCGTTTCCTTATGTGTATAATGAAACTTGCTACCATGTTCTCACCAAGTTCTACTTGACCATGGAAAAAATGCACCGAAAAAATAAATACAAAGAATTGGCTGAAAAAGACTGTGGTTTAACTGGGAAAGGGGGGGGGGGGGCGATTTATAATCTGATGAAGACAGTGCTGTATAAATGTACAGTTGGCAGCAGTAAGGTGCGCCTCTTTGTGCCACCCTCAAAATTTACCCTGGTATTGGTAGCGCGCCATAATGTGTAAAAGGTGTTTGTTTTAGTCGTCGTATTCACTGTACTACCCCATTTTAAAACAACTTCCAAACTTTTTGTCTTAATCACATTATAGCTTTGCAAAAGTTTATTTTGAAATAAGGCTCGTAGTGGCGTCCAGAGGAAAATGAATATCACACCACTCTTCGAATTGAGTTGCAGTACCTGTAGTACTATTGGCCGCCATGATGATGTGACGCATCCTGTGGAATATTGAAGTATTGACCGTGTTGTTCGTAACAGCAATCCACAAAGGAATGTTCCGCGCAATACATTTGGTGGCGCGCAGTTGAAATTTACCTGCACAAACTAGATGTTCGTCTTCCAAAATGGATAAACAAGCAAATTTGAATATTTGCGCACGAAGGGTGCGCAAATTTGAAAATTTGCGCGCCCTGCAAAGTTTGCGCCCAATATGTTTGTCTGACTTTCATCAAACAAACGTTTGATTCAATAATGTGCCATGGGCCCAATAATGTGCAACTGGGCCAAGTCACTGGACTCAACATGCCCAACAAAGCTTTTTCAAAATTGTTGTCATCATCTAACACGCCAGATAATGTTCACATGTGTAAAAAGTGTTGTTGGTTTCCAGTACATTGTACAACCAATCTGTGCAATGGCATTGAATGCGGGACCCGACTATTTTTGCTTTCAGCCTCATTTTGGATAAATTCAAAGTGAGGCTGAAAGCAAAAATAGTCGGGTTCCAGTATTGAATGCTGCCTTATATTAATTTATGTATGTTCATTTCCCTTATACAAAATTATCCCAGCAGAACCAGAAGTTTATTTTCTTATCAACCTTATTTTTAACCTTTTTCTCACAGTAACACTTACAATACATCAGCGGAGGAGAGGAAGGTAAAGTGATGAAAGCCAGCCATACATTTCCATCTTAGAACACGAGTGAACATGGCCATCAACCTCTGCAGTCATGAATTTGGAACAATAGTCACAACAAGCTCTGTGAGTGCAGATGGATACGAAGTTGAAAATTTACTCGGCAAGGCCAAGACAATGTGGGGCCAGCCCAAAGGTTTTGTTGCAGAGAGCTTCATCAAACCCCCGGTGGACATCAACCTGATGTTTCGATTCAACATATGGATTCAGAAGATAATTATTGATCCCAAAGTAGGCAGTCAAATGTCAGGAGGGGTAGATGTGTTTACAGCCTCTGTACCCATGATTCACCAAAGAGGAAGTAGTCAAACAGCTCCTCCTCAAGGCAAAGAACTTACAGATTATCAGGAAAAGCCCAATTTAAGAAACCAGAGTGATATGCGGTCAGAAAAAGATGATGCTGTGTTTGCAAGTGTTGGTAGGGCTTTCTCCACAGACAGGAACACAACAGTTTTCTGTTTTGTAAATCATGGTTACCAAGTAATGTATCCTCAGATCACTGGTAATCTGCATTCCGATGAATCAAGATCGGGGGAAGTCAAAAGGTTTCTACGCAGCTCTCAATTTGGTGCTTTGACTAATGTGAGTCATGTGACACTGCGCATCAATCGTGTCATCAGCGGATCTGTGGCAATAAAAAGTGTTCATGTTTTAGGACAGCCTTCCAGAAACTGCTCCAAGCAAACCGTTCATTGGTTTTTACAAGTGGTGAATTGTATGCAAAATCCACTGAAAGACAAGGTGAAACAGCAACGTGTTACTAAAACAGCTCAAGCTACATGTAAATCCAAGGAAACATTTGGACATGAAGCCAAGAAAATCCAAAATTCTGTCGATGAACAAGAGTGCCCTGAGGAGTTCATTGACCCCATTACAAATGAGATGCTAATACTTCCAGTTTTGTTACCATCCGGTCACACCGTTAACAGTGAAACCATGACTAAACACAGCGAAGCAGAGGCAATGTGGGGGCGCCCTCCTAATGATCCATTTACTGGGATACCATTCTCCCAGAACAATAAACCTCTACCAAATGTGAAACTGAAAGAAAGAATTGATCAATACATACTGAAAGGTGGGCAGAATGTTTCACTTGGAGCTAGAGATGTGGGTAGATTAAGCAATAAAGCCACAAATAACGCAATACCTCAGGCAGCATCTCTTGTACGTCATCCAGGAATTGAATGCATTTCGCTTGTCAAAAAAGATGTCAATGTGAAAACTTTAAGAAAACCAAACCTTGATGAAAGCAACATTAACGTCAGTACCTCAGGCAGAACACTTTCATTTCCAGAAAGTAGAATTTCTAGTGCAACATCAAAGAGGAAGTTTTCTGTTCATAATTCTAGCCAACATTCTATGACTAAGAGAAGGTTAAATACCAACACAAAGAACAAGGAAGAAGTTTTTGTGAGTGATGCTGTTACTACACCATCAAGTTCATCATCTACCCTAGGTATGGGGCAAGGAAATAATGTGTTATGCATAAAATTTGGTTTGCTTGGTTCACTGTTTTTAATCAGAATTACACCAATGTAAATTAGTGCTAAGTATCAATTACTCCTTCTGAGAAATGAAAATTGAACCTGGAAGTGCTGTATGATCTCTAAATAAAATAATAACACTTAAAAAATAATAACATACAGTTTTTATTGTACACTGCATGCTCAATTCAAATTTTAGAATTTATGTTTCGGCATGGTTGACTGTTTCTCAGAACTGTGATTATCTGATATGGGTATGAAATATTGTCCTAAACTAGATTATCAAAATAAAAGTAAATTTCTTCTGCAAGAAGCCAATGTTTTCTTGTTGATTTTTGTTTTAAATTGAAGTGTATTTTGTTTCTCACAGCTGCCACAATCTGCCATGAGGACATGTTATCTCAGAGTCTTGATATAGCTTTGGAACAAGCTTTGTCTTCAGTACCTTCATTCAGCAGAAAGACAAATCAACTCTTCAGTAATAGTACAGGTAAATCAAACTGTGAATCAACCAGGGTTCAAGGTTTAACTTACAATTACTTTTGATAGTTTAAATGTCCTCCGGAAAAGAAAATTAGCCTTACAGAGTTACTCAATGCATGGCTTTAATTTGACACCCTAAATGATGAATTAAAAAGTGTGAAAATAGAACAGCAGTTTTACCCGTTTCTAATTAAAAGAATTCAATTAGATACTGAAAAGTTTACACGTTTGTTTTGAAATGCCAGCATTTTAATATTCTAAATAATGAATGAAGTTACTTCTTGGGAATGACAGAGTTTGTACCTTTTTAAAATATTGAAATGCAATGCAAGGGTTTCTAACGTCAACATTTATTTTCATTTCTCCAGATCAAGATGTCACCATCAGCTGGTCCTGCTCTGCATGTGATATTACTATAGCAACCAAAGAAGGTTACCATGTCAATGGGCCCCTGAACATGTATAAGTTACCATGTACACACATGGTATGCAGAAGTTGCCTTTTGCTACCTGAACGCAAGAAAATCAGTAAATGCTCTGTTTGTCACAGAAGTTTTGAAGCATCACAAATTGTCAAAGTGCATTTGTAGACAATTCTTGTGCAATATATTTTCTTATTCTATTAGAATAGTCACTGTTACATCATCAAAGTGTCCGTTTTGTTTAAAGGCACTATAATAAATAGGATTGGTAAAGCTGATAGTGCAGTGTTCGTACTTTGTCTGATTCAATAAATACATCTAAAAAACAAGCGTGTGAAAATTTGGGCTCAATGTCGACTGAGTCAGGAGAAAATAGTGAAAAACTGTGCACACTTTTCAGCATGTAAACACATTGTCCTTAACTTCGATTGTTTACAACCGAAATCAGCTGTTGTGTTTTTTAAGGTTTTCAGATACAGTTTTCTTGAACATGACAGCATTTCAGAGGGAAATATTTCACAGAAAAATTCGTTCCAGTAAAAAGTAAGCTTTCAGACTGAAACTAAATAATGTTTTTATCATTACCAATCCTGTATAGTGCCTTTAAATCATAAATGATTGACATCCAGTGAAGCCATACAGAGATCTGCACTGACTCCGTGACTGTACAGATCATTTGGGAAAACATGTTGTGGAAATAGTAAACATGATTTAAGTTGTTAGCTTGAATTTTGAGGGCTGACTATAACAACTATCCAAATCATACCACATCATGTTAATGCAAAGCAAATATAATTTAATATCAACCACTCAACACTGAAGGATCATCCACTGGTCCAATGGACGCTCATTAGTTTACTTCTTGATTAATATTTCAAGATATTTTGAACTATTTGACTTGTTATCGGCCATTATTTATGTCAAATCAAATGTGATGGCAAAAGAGCTGACAAAGAGAGAGATTAGGATAAACTCTGTCTCCCTGGTGATTGTCCCTGGTGCAATGAATGAGAATGCTACCTTATTTTGGTCCGTTACTACTGACTGAAATTCCATAATAGTTGAACAATTCCTGATGATACTGGTATAGTACATTCCACCTTCATTTGATACAAATTAATAATGAATTATGAATCTGCAATTATACTTGTAATGTTTTTGTTCTCGAATAAATTTTTCTCAAAAGGTGCTAAAATATCTATTTTAGAATTGATTGTTTTAAGTTATCATTCTGCCAAGTAGGTGTACAGACATAATTTAATGTAAAGTCAATTAGTTTGAGTTTTATTTTTTGTTTGTATTTATTTATTTATTTTTTTGCGGGACAGGTTTGCCAAGATAAAAACAACACAATTTCTTGTCCTCACAGTTTGCAAACTTTGATTAATTCATTCGGCCCATGATTTATAGGGGAAAATGTAGATTAGGGAATTAATCGACTTAACGCATGAAATGATTAGTTGGTGATCATTGTAACAGTTATTTTTATACAAAGAGCGAGATGGACCTACAGATCTCACAGATTTGATAATAATAATATTATTATCAAATCTGTGAGATCTGTAGGTCTGTGAGATTTGTTTTCCAAACTCAACTGAGGGCGCTATCCACAGGCCACGTGCGAAACAGCAACCAGACGTGTAGCGCGCGTTGCAGTTCATGAAAAAGTCATGAAAATAGTCCTAAAATATTTCACGAAATAACTAGTTACTCTCGGAAGTACTGTGACAATTTAAAGAACATGGCTGATGCAAGGAAGGTGCAGATGATAAGACCATTCACTGCAGATGCACCTCCACGTCCTGATACTGATACTGGTGATAGTTTGTCTGAAAATGACCGCGGTGGTGTTGATGATTTACAAGTCGACTGCGACGATTCCTGGGTGAACTTGCTCGGGCTTGGAGGCACTTTTTCACCGCCCCCGATTGGCCTCATCACTTCATCAGTCGAAGATCGTGAGTCGAAAGATAATTCTAAAGAGGTTTTGGTGCTAGACGAAGTAGGAGATTGTGAAGATATGACGGTAGTATCCAACCATCCCACTGCCGAAGCCAATGCTGCGACTGCGAGTGACAAGGCTGGACAAGTTAATGTTGTGGAAAATGATCCAGAAATTAATGAAGGTTTGGTCTAGACATGCCATGGGGCGCTGTACTCCTTTTTTGAGATTTTGACATTATCGGTCGTACGAGCTTGACCGTAGCTTCCAACAGATCCTAGTGCCCATGCCAATGCTGAGACTGCGAGTAGTAGTGTATGTAGTACGACCGATAATGTCAAAATCTCAAAAAAGGAGTTCAGCGCCCCAGTACGTTACTGTGACTGGGTCTAGTGTAGGTCTAGCAGTTACAAATACATTTTATAAACATTGCAACATTTTTCAAAGCAACTCTTAACTTAAACATTAAACAAAATTTTGCGCTAACTGTAATTACTGAAAACTAGGTGAATGATTTATTCCATTTTATTTTAAATGTATACAAAAACTTCATAAAAGAAGACAAAGCCGCCATTCCAAAAAGGAAGTAGATGGGTCGATGGAGTAGCCTCCTGTAAACCCTACCGCCATTGATATGCAAAAATACATACTCTACTACTACTACTACTAGTCCTAGTACTACTAGTAGTAGTAGTACTATATACTTGAATTTGCCTTGAGCAATGGTTGTTGCCTAAAACCTACAAAATGAACACAGTTCTTGAGCTTTTTAGTTTTAGTTGCAATAATCTAAACTTGACCATTCCATTTGGTCCCTTGTACAATAATGTAATTTATATGGACCTTAGCAGAATTAGAGGGGTATGGTTTGGATGGTGAGGTTGGCAAGAACCACACTATCAAGTACTAAATAATGACCATATGACAAGGACTACTATTAGTATTACTAATTGTGGTCTGCATGTGTATACATGTCTATAGCAAGGATCAATGATGGAACAGACAAAATGGATCCAGATGGGGAGGATGATATCCTGTCAATCATGTGTGATGATAATGACTTTGACCATTTGGATCTTGAGGAGGAACAGAAGAGGTGGGACTTTTGTTTTTAGTTTTTATTTATAATCACAAACAGTGAATCAGCAGCATCGATATTGTTTTCATCAGAATTTAAAGCTCTTAGTCTTATCAATTTATGCTGAGCCCAAGTTACCGTTAGAAAGAAACTTGCTATAAATTCAAGTGATGACAATCTCTCTGTAATCACCTGTTTGTGATCCCGGATGGAGAGAAGCAATTAAACGTTGTAAAGTGATAATAATTTCCTCTGCAGGGATTGGCTCTTTGAGTGTGGCTTGAGGAGTACTAAAAGAAAATCAGACTCGCCAGTAAATACCAGGAGTACGTCAAGACCAAAGAGATGTCACACGGAATCATTCAATAGCCGTTCTGAGAGGTAAGTCTGATACCCTCTCATTTCCTGTTTTCTTTTGGGTCAGGAGATTCTGTGTCCTCGTCAACCACTGAAGCAACAGTTTATTTTCATTGACTTCTCATTACTTCAAATTGTTACTGAGTGTTTATTTTCCCCCAATGTCTGTGTCACAGGAGATTCCCATCTAATTCTGTGCACAGCCGACTTGGACCCCGCCCCAAACATTATCAGGTAATTGAATGAGGGCAGTGCTATAATCATTTGTTCTTTTTGCTGATCTTTTTTTTTTTTGATTTAAAAAAGGGTTTGTAAAACAGAACTATCATTGTAATTTTCTGCAGAAATCCAATTAGTATTCAATAAAAAATGTGGCCAAGCATTCAAGTGATACAAGAGCACGCTCAGAATGATTGCAAAGGACTGTTTCAAGTAAAGGGCACCAATAATAAAAACTAGTTCTTATAAAGCGCATTTTACAATAACACTTCGATTCACTGGGCCAATAACATTCCTGTAATATCACTAATATCAAGATCCAGACCCAGTGTTATTTGAATAAAATTGTCAGTAACAACAGTCTTGATTTTATTAAAATGAAAGTTTTTTGTTTGTCAACTTTTTCGGTAGGACAATGAGCATAATAATCCATGTTACAAATTCCTCAAGACTGGAAGTTGTTACCGTCCATCCTGTCCTTTTCTGCATGTTCAACCAACTCCACAAGATAACAAAAAAGAGACCAGATATCAGCAAGCAGGGGTGAGGTCACTTTGAAACAACAACACTTTACGACAACAAGTTTAGACAATTTCACAACAGTTTTTTTTGCAGGAGTTGAAATATTTGTCAAAATGTTTGATTTTAACTGAAGCTACTTGATGGAAAAAATGTCTGTGCTCAATTTCATGGCTCTGCTTACTGCGGAAATCTGCGCTTACTGCCTGCCAAAACAGACAGCCCATAGGAGTACACGTGCTTAACAGGGTGCTGTAATCGCATAATTTTTTTGTAACTAGCGTCAATTGGGCCCTGGTTTGTCAATTGGGCCCTGGTTTGTCAATTGGGCCCTGGTTTACATTTAAAGAAATTTGAAATCTGTTCCCTTCATGTGTAGCCTACACCTTAATTCTTGACAGAATTCTGGTCAAGTGCACTTGGCTCAGCATGTACAACAGGAGCTACACCAGATGAAAAAACAGCAGAACTTTCTGTTACATCATGTGCAGCACAATGAGGTATTGCTGAAGCATCACGCCGTTAACCAAGCACAGCAGGTTAGTTTATGTTTTACTGTAGCCCAACTTGGCAAACTTGTCACACTGAGCTGACCTCATTCAACAAAATTGTCAATTGTTCTGATGTTAGTGAGATCCTCTAAATTTAAGGAATTACAGAATGTTTAAAGTTCTAATAGTTTGTAAGACAAGGGAAAGAATAGAGATATCCTTTTTTATGAAAACAAACTTGGAATAAAAAAGTTGTCAAAGGTTAAATGGACAATGCTTACTAAGTTAGTGCTGGGACGGTCAAACCTTTTTACCAGTCAGCCCCAGAGGCTGAAGGGGTATTGACATTGCCTACAGTGTTTGCTATTTTTAATGACCAACCTGTCATTTGCAATTAAATGCAGGTGTACACAAACTTGCAAAGTCTTTATCAGAATCTACAACAAAAGTATCAAGACAAACTGACCTACAACCAAAGTGTGTTTATTGGCAAGCTTTACTCCATGAATAACATCTACTGTAAGAGTCTTCAAGGAATTGATGAACGTCTTAAGGAGGTGGAGTCGGCAATAAAGACCAAGGATGAACTCTTGTCACACTATAAGTATATCACTAACATCCAAGAGAAACAGATGGATTATATTATATCAGGTTGTATCATTAATGAGCCTTCAAAAAGGTCCTTTGGGCATAAATGCAAGATGTCATCTTGGCCTTCTATGATGGAGATGCACTCCCTTCCCACTCTGGAGGAGTCTGAAAGTAGCCCTCTTGGGTCACAATCAACCAATATTGAAGACAAGCAGGATTCAACACAGGGTGGTCGGCATAAGATTAGTGTTGCAGAATCTCCAAAACCTAGATCAGATGATAATCACCCCGCAACCCGCATCTCTCAAAATGGCAGACTTGCTGATTCTGAGACCAATCGGCCACAAAGATTGTACCTTCGGCAGCCATTGATTACAGCTGACACACGAGGGCTACTTAAACGACCTGTTTACAATGTAGCTGGTAACCCACATCTTGTGCCAATCATTCCCATGAGACATTTCAACGGCTCTGTGTATGATTACCAGCATGCCTCAGTGCAACCAAAAGTTTCTTAAACCTCAGGATAGTCTACATTTGAGAAGACGCTCCTGTAATCAACTCCATTCTGGAAGGGTCAAAGAAATTACACCTTGTTCTTTTGGAAGTGGGAACACTAAGTATAAAAACAAGTTCCCTGTTAACCATAGTCAGGAGTCAGTAGTTTCTTATATTGATAAGACGCATTTCAGAAACCAGTGATATGCAACACTTCAGGAGTAAACATCACTAAAATGAAATATAAAAAAGTCATGCGTTCAAATAATAATCTTTGATCTAGTTATGCCATAATCTGCTTTACTCTGATTGTCCAGTGGAAAGAATGATATACGTTTACCTCCAAAGAAGAAAAACAGCCCCAAATTTTCTGTTTCTTTTATATTCAAGGTTATGCATTTCAGCATTTGTTTTCATGCTTGAGGAAGATCAAGCTTTTAAAAGAGCCAGTTCTGTTGAAGATTTCTATTAGATTTCTTGTACTTCAAGTCATAGTACTTGTATACAGTATACAGACATTGTGAAGGTGAAATAACTTCAAGGTGCTAAAGTACAATAAGATCATGGAGTAATAAACTAGAGCTCTATGGTAACATATAAGTGGAATTCAATCTGAAATATGTTGAAAAATGATGTCAGTAAAAATGACGAACAAAGACTTTCAAGGGGTACGAGGGAACAAAATAGATTCAAGAATCATTATGTATTGTCATCATTTTCATAACCAAATATATTATTCTGAAGTAACTTTTTGTAGGTTGGAAGAAATGTTTTCTGAGAACAACAGAATTTTTTTGTACTTGCTACAGTTTTTTGTAGTATATCATGCATTTGTATTTTGAAGTATACTATTTTAAGGTTTTTATACCACTTTCGTACTTTTACACTTAATAGTTTTAACTATAGCAAGTTTATTTTATGAGATTGTTATGAATAATTACTGGTCAGTATATACCAGTATACACCTGACCAGGTGTACAGTATATTTTGTTTTTTTCAGATATGTAATCTTTTATAAATATTTGTTCCAAGCCAAAGATACTGCTAATGGGCATGTTCCATCTATTTTAAAGTTAGTAACTTAATTTTATTTTCACGGGGAATGATAGAGGAAATAGAATGTTCAAGAAAATGGTTCCCAATTTAGTTTTCCTTTAATATAAAAAGGATCCGCCTTTCCCTGGTATTTATTTACTAAGGAAGAGAAAGAGCACAAAATTGGAGTGCATTTATTTTACACTGCGAAAGTATTGCACCTAGCTAAAGAAAACAATATATTTTTATGTAGTTGTTTATCTAAAAAAACAAAAAAAACTTTATTTTAAAAAAGTATTTTTTTTCTGAGAAAAAAGGAACAGCCCTTGGTCTTTACTAAGTGCAACGAGACAGAGCACAATATTTAAGTGCGTTTATTTTACACTGCAAAAGTATTGCACCAAGATAAAGAAAATGTTATATTGTTAATGTACATGTAGTTGTTTATCTGAAAAAAGAGACAATGATATATAAACAAATGTTAACTTTTTTTTCTGAGACCCAAAAGTCTTTGTTAAGAGATCTTCTCTTTTGTGCATGAAAACTTGTATATTTTAAAAGTAAAGATAAGTTCGAAAGTTATTTATTTATGTTATATCTTTCTGTATCTTTTGTTATTTATAAAATGTTCTTTTTGATTTAACAATTTTGAAACTTAAAGTAATCCACAGAAAATAATTGGATTGGTAATTTGGTATTATTGGTCACCAATTATTAGTCACCAAAATAATAATTGGAATGATTTTGCTTCTTTTCTGCTCGTCAAAGACTGTCCCATCCAGACAGGGTCTTAGTATTAATGTTTTAAAGAAATGATTTATGTGCAATTAAACTCGTTATTTGAAGTGATTTACATGTTTCTTGTTACAAAATAAACATACGTTTTACTTCAGAGTAAATCATTATGAAGTTGATGCGTTATTTTCTTAGTATTTTAGAATACCCTCCCTTTTTGTTTTATGCCACCATAAGATCTCACTTAATTTAGTTGTTATCTTCTTGTGTAAAAACATTATGCTGGCCAGTAAGAGAACCCGTTCAATATTTAGCCTATTTTATCTTTACAAGTATTTTTCAGTGCGAAAGAAAGGACGTTGGCTTTCATGTTATATCTGGCCCATGAAGAAACTATTTATAGACGGACGCTGGCCACTGTTTGGAGAGAAGTTTTCATATTTAAACGCGTACTTTGTGCCGCTGGTACCGCATTGACGTGAATACAACATCAGCTGCTCGTTTTGGAGATCCATTAAGGGGAATCCCGAAGCCACTGAAAGAGCTGTAATGCGTATTTGCTGGGCGTTGGGCTGTTTTCGTCCTGATTTTTGACGATTTATTAAGGTATGTAATTTTTGCTTTGGAAAAAGGGAACAGGGAAGAGGTTTTCTGATTGCAACATGTTTCAATGTCTTCATTCAGGAAAGATTGCAAACGTGAACATCATTGCAATAAAAACAACAGTTTACTTCTAATATTCTGCCCAATTTCCGGACAGATTTTATTTACCTCTTCTCGTACGTATTAACTATTAATTATTATGTTCAATATATTATAAAATGGTTTCTTTTACAGACAATTAAACTTCCTAGGTCAGAATTATCATTTATTTACAGGAAGTATGAATACATTGAATTTTGTGTGTAAGATTAAGAAAATCAGTCATCATTATTGTTTTAAAGCCTCAGCTCAACATTGGTAAGAAGAAAAACAGATCAAATGTTCACAGATTTACACATACGTTACATGGTATAAAGGTAATTAAATGATGGTAGAAAACTTTCCCTGAAATATTTCTGCCTGAAGTGTTATAATTTCTGAATATTGATAAATGAAATAAGATCCAAAATTAGTTTCCGTCTCAGTTAGACAAAAACTGCCTATCTTAGGAATGTGTACAAAAATGCTGAATGCAATTCTACCGTTTTCTCGCAAATGAAATAACAAAATGAGCTGACATTTTTACAGGTCGGTTTTATTACAAATATCTTGATTTGTGCAAAGAATGGAAGCATTTACAGCCAGTTTACAAATGTTGAGCTGTGGCTTTTAAGTGCCATTAATGATTTGATTACATAAACATATACAGTATAAGTCAAATGACACTTGTTGATAGGGTATAACTGTGAAATCAAAACTTTAAATTATGTAGGCCGTAGTTAGTTGCAACAGTCGTAACCCTCCATCCTCCCGATGGTCGCACTATGGAAGGTTATGATTATTGCAACTAGGCGTAGTGTGTTCTTGACGGCCAGGGAATCTGGACAACCTATTATATATAGGTACATAGGTAGTACATGTACCATCGATGAATGTTCAATCCTTACTTAGCAACAATAAGCAATGCTGTTCATCCATTACTTCTAGACTTAGAGCAAGGATTCAAACAAATATCTATCTTATTTTTGTCATGTTTGTGATGATCAGAACATGATCGGACTGATAAAACAAGCAAAAAGAAAAGCAGGCCTGTATTGCTTCATTTTTGAAAGGTCAAGGGCACCAAGGCAATGACCAGGGGCAACACAGGCAATTGCCTCCATTGCCTCAGTTAAGTATCAGGCATGGGAAAACCCTTGAACAAGTGTCAAAGCTTTGAATTTTGTCTTTTAAGGAATCTCCAATACATGTATAAAAAGCACAAGCTCCAAAATGATTAAAATGCAGCAATTTGCATTGTAATACCAATGTAATGTATCAAATGACACATTTAATTCTGATGAACCCTTCCCTGCAAGCTTACTTACTACATGTATCAATTACTATAGCAACAGCGCCATCAAATCTTTTTGCCGTTGTGCTGGTAAATATTTGATATTGCCTTTTGACAATGTAAATAAAAAACCCCACCCCATACCTATCTGCCGTTTATGTAGGGCCATATTGCCATTGTTAACAACCATGCATCTAAATATTGTTTACATTTCTTGATGACCTTTAACCTTATTGAATTGAGCTGGTTTTGAATTGTCACTAATTCAAAGGTCTTGTAAATTCAGTTGGATGTGCCGTTGTTTACTCAAGTAAACATTGACGCATTCTCGCAAGTGGGGGGATGATGTTTTGTTCAAACCACTGCAGTGTTAAAGGGAATACATAGTTTTGCAAAATTAATTGTGTGTTTAGAAACAAATTGTGTTCATAGAAGGTTGTTAAGACAGTCATAACTTGGCATCATAAATATTTTTTTTCGGAAATTGAACCTGACGTTAATAATTTTCATGCAATAATTTTAACCAGCCACTAATCTCCAATCTGACTATGACTCATTATCTTCAAAACTTAAGTTATTACCAAATACTAATGTCATCTTAATAAAAATCTATATAGTGATATGATTAAACATCTCTAAAATAATCTCAATGTGATTTACATGATATAAATAATTCATTAGAAAATGTCATTAGCATAGATTAAATAGCACATTAACGATACTGGTACATTGAAAAGTTAGTTAAGATGCTCAGTAAGACTCAATGACATCCTTTAACCGCCTATGCTTGAATGCACTTGAACTTTGTCACTTGTTTTTAGCACAGTTCAGTCATGACAAAGATTTGTTGAACATGTTAGAACATGTTTGTTGTTGCCACTGTTGGAATTTGTTGTCGCAAGTTATTCCTCAACAAGTTTCTCTTTTCTCAATTAGATTAAACTCAATCAAGGGCACCTATTGACAGAGTGCAAGTTGAAGTAATCTTGCAGCAGTTATGGCTGATGTTACTAAGCGGCGATGTATCTTTATCTCAAATTTACCTCCATCTATTTCAACATCAGCTTTGGAATCATTTCTTCTGCAAGGTATGTCAGTATCATATCATAGCGCATCTGGTTTTATTTTCCAAACTTAAGGGTTTTGTCATTTGGCAATCTTTACAGGCAACTTAAAGGTAACCGACTGTACGTTTTATTTTTTGCTGTTTGGTGTCTCACTGAAGAATAATGTAATTTTTAATATTTTTAGTTATCTCCAACCAACAGCGATGAACTGCCAATCAGGAAGGGATTCAACATTTTAAATAGAGCACACATATACACATGATCACAATATATTATTATTAAAAATGTTGGACAATTTTGAAGAGTTGGAGTTTAACAATAGAGGGTGAACTTTGAAATTTGAATGTGTTTTCTTATTGCCTGATTGACTCATAAGCGTAGTGTAGATTGTTTTTAATTATCATTCATACTCAAGATAGTTTAGGCATTCCTATTGGTTGAAAGGTGGTTACGTGACCATGTTTACCTGGTATTAAATGAGTGATAAAGACATGGCTGGAGCTTTTTAAGACTGGTTTGTTGGTGGTTTGTAGTTTATTTTTAATTAACATGTTAATTCTAAGTTGTGTATTATTCTTGTATCATTTTCTTGAAGAGCTGAAATCAGGTAACCATGATGGCAGCCATCTTGTCAAGGTGCTGTTTCCAGTAAATCCATCTACGCCAGATTTAGCATTGGTGACATTTCAAGATGAAAAAGGTGTGTGAAATTGAATCATTTTGACTGAATTATTGGGAGGTGGGGGCGGTGGTTATTGGCATTCGGGAAATATTATTGGAAATTATTGGCAGTTGTGTTTATCTTTCCTTGCCTTGCTACTCTAGGACCCTGGTTCAAATCCCGTTGGGGGGACTATGTTGATTGGTATTTCAGTCTTTACCTGATTACGTAGGTTTTCCCTGGAATATTTCGCGGGTTTTCCTCCCACATCTAAAACTGAAACTTCCTTCCTTGTCTTCTCTCCATGGGGTTCTTGGCTAGTACAGTGATTAAGTTCGCTTTCTGAGAATCCTTGATTTCACAACAAGAATTTATAAAAATAAATGAGAGTTCTAAACGCTTAATGTTTTGATGTTTTTGTGATAACTACCAATGAAAGTAAATTACCATGTACATTGTTTGATTTAAATGAAATATCTAAGACCTGTAGCAACTTACTTGTTTGAAATACCTTTAAACAATGTTGTTTTCAGTGTGTGGCCTTCTTCATTATATGAAAATTTCATAAACTGTCAGATTTGGTAATAACTTGGCCTTTTCCAAAGAAATATTTAGGCCTATAGTGACTATTTATATGAAGTTTTGCCTTTTGAGTGATAGAACAAGTAACTACTTGTGTAGTTTGCAGACCATGATTTGTGATTGGTAAAAAGTTGTGATGATTTTTGTTTATTCTTAGTGATGGTATATATTCTGAGGAAGAGGTTGTTGTATGAAGGACAACTCTTAACCACGCAGCCATTCCTCTCGTATGTAAGTCAATCTTTCTTAAGATCTGTGCTTGGCCGGCCTGGTAGGGTTGGAGAATGAATCTTAAAAGCATTCTCATACGCCACTGTATATATTTAGGCATTTATCAACAAATGAACCAATTGTGATTTAAAAACTTGTGTAAATTGTGAACATAATTGGTGGGAAACGCCAAGATTGAAATGCGGTAATTTAAAAAAAATTGTGTTTGAATCTCATGTTTGGCCTGACTGAGAATTAAACAATGACTGTGTAAACTGTTATGCACAATGTTTCTCAGTGAAATGAGGGTGATCATTTTGGGGAAGTGTTGTGTTTTCAAGGGTTACAAAATGTGGTAAAATAACGAATGACAAAATGTTTTCTTTTGAATGAAATGAGAAAATGTGTTTGGCTTTATAAATGGTTCATGACCTCAAGTTCTGACCAAGAATAGTCTGGTTTCAAGAAAGTTTTAATACTGCAATGATGATCAGACTTCATTTGTGTTTGTGATTTTCCATTTTTACAGGTTTTTAGCTCCATGAGTGCAGTGGTCAATCCAGATGTCTCGCACCTCTTCCCCTTCACGTCACTTGACTTCACCCGTCATATGGAAAAAAACTGTGGTGTAGAGTGTCGTCAATTAGATGAGAAGGAACGAGACAGGTGGATGCATATTTCTCAGATTAGGATATCTCATGAGCTCTTCATGCTGACAGGTAATTGGTTTCAGATGCAGAATGCCAGGAAGTTCATGCAGGAGTGGGTAGTGGATGAACAGATGAGGTCAGAGTTCATGGACCAAAACTGTAACCCTAAAGATGAAATTAATCGAAAAGGGGCTTCCTCTCGCAAACATTCAAACTCTCACAAAGATTTGTCTCAAAGAGAGAAAGATAAAAATGAAAAGAGGAGAGAGAAAGAGCTGTTAAACGGCTTAAGTAGTTCTGTTGAAGACAAAGGAATTCAAAGATGTACCAAAAGTGGTACTCATACTGATGTAAAAACACACACTGAGGTCACTGATTCTGCTGGCCTCTTGGAGAGAAACAGCCCGACTGGCAGTGATGATTCAAGAAGAGGCAAGAAGGATAGAAGTAAAGCTAAAAGAGATGGGAAGATGGCAAAAGTTGCTTGTACATTTAAAGATGTGTCTGTTCAGCCAAGCATCGGGAGTAATTTTGAGCAGGACGAACTTTACGTTGATTTTGCACCTCATCTCACAAGTAATTTTGCCCAAGATAGAGAAAGACAAAAAGATACAACTTCATCTCAAGATATCATACATCATGAAGATCCTGTTGTGCCCTTCGACTCTTCATCTCAAAACTCTGAACATATCAGAAATCATCTGGCAGAGATTTCATCAAAGTTAACAGTCAGAGGAATTACCCCAGGAGAAAAGATAGATGACGACTCAAAGAGACAAACTCCACCGTCAGTTGAAGAGGGGGGAAAAGATGGGAAAAATTCAGCTGGAGTCAAAATACCTGCTCGCCCTCCTCGATCTGTGGACGCAAGAGACCATGATTTAGATAGTAATCCAAGTGTTGATTATATGCAGTATGTCAAGGTTCCTCAAAGTCCATTAAGCAGTAGCTTCCCAGAGCTTAACAAATCCAAAGAAATGAGAGGCAACTCAAAGAGTAGTGAAGATGCATCAATAGAAAGGCATAAAGAAGATGAAACAATGCTTACAAAAAGAGTAAAGCATGATGAGAATGAAGGTGTACTGACACAAAGAGAAGATGAAGGATTGCCATCACAAAGACAAGAACTGGAGATAGATTGTACTGGACCTCTGCCAGCAACTTCATCAGTCAGTGTGAGGAATGATATTGATGAAGAGAGTGAAGAACCAAAAGAAAGCCTTGGCTCCATCCCTGTTGATCCTGGTGTCTTTAGCTACATCTTACTGAAGCAGAGTGACTCCATTCGAGAAATTGAAGAGATATACAGCGTCAAGTTTTCAATTCAGACCACCAGAGAGGGTGATGATAATGATGTTGAAAGTGCCATGCTTAAGGTGAGATCCTTGAGCGAAACATCTGACATCGCTACAGCACATGACAGATTTGTAGATTTGTACACAACTGTTTTCTCTGGCCTAAAACATAGAGTTATCACTTTTGAAGACACAACCAGCGATTCAAAATCACTTGATAAAACTGTGAATTCAATCCATGAGTCATACACTTCTGTTTTACTGACTGTGTCAAAAAACAAGGTTCTGATATATGGACCGTCTGAAAATGATGTTCGATTTGCAAAATACTGGATACTAGATGCAATGAAGAAACAGAAAAGAAACACCCAAACAGAGGTCTCTAGAGAAGTCGATGAAATTAATACAGAAGAATCTGTTTCCAGACAGGTGGATTATGAGCAATCAGTACCTCAGGAAAGAACAACCAGGCCACATTACCAAACTGAGATAGGTGGTCACGATGCTCACCATTCTCCTATCAGAGGAGATAATAATTTGTCACCTATAGAACGGGAACCAATGATTAGGTCACAGGGTGTTGAGGATGCCGATAGACAGGTAGAGCATTACTTTACAAGAAGAAGGGTTACTGAGATAGATGGTCATGGTACTCACCATTCTCCTATCAGAGGAAGTAATAATTTGTCACCTTTTGAGCGAGAATCAATGATTAGGTCACAGGGTGTCGAGGATGCCGATAGACAGGTAGAGCAGGCCTTGATGAACATTCCTCCACTTCATGCAGGTGCACATCAACAGCAAGTGGATTCGTTTACAAGGAGGGACCTTGACTTGCCAGCATCTCCCACTGAACCTGAAATTGGTGCCAAGCCATTACCTCTTAATGGCTTTGATATGCATCAATCTGGTGGGCTAGGATTAGACAGACGGTGTGGTCAACCTGAAGAGGCAAGTGAGAAAAATAAGATGCCAATTGTTCCATTGACAACAACCCCTCCCTTAGATGCAGGGCATGATGTTCTTACATCACCTGAAGCTGTCAGGTCGAAAGTAAAAAGAGCTACTGAATTGATCACTGAGCCGGAAGTATTGCCAAAAACGGTTGAAGCATTCAGTATGACTGATATGATTCCGGTTGACCCAGGTGTCTATGGTTACATCCAAATGAAGAAACAAAACAGTCTTTGTGATATTGAAAGAAACTACAACATAAAGTTCACTGTTGAGGGAGATCTCGACAGCGATATCTACTTCATCAAGGTAGAAGCAAAGGGAGCAGTCTCTGATCAAAGTATTCAAAAAGGCAAAGAGACTTTTATGAACTTTTACTCGGAGGTGTTTTCAGGGCTTGAGCATCGGGCCATAAGCTCGGCAGAATTTGAGGGTTTGTCTCAAGAGGTTCTGGAAGAAATTCTCCAAGGGGCTGAGCACTCATTCAGTGACGTTTTGTTTAGAGTCGTGCGGTCTAAAGTCCTTATCTTTGGTCAGGGGTTGCATAATGTAGAAACTGCAAGAGAATTCATCTTGCGTCGCGTACGTCAAAGTGCCAAATCTTTGGTAGAGGTAATACCACACATGGATCTTGATGTCTCTTTGGATAGTCTGAGCAATGAAGAAATGATGAGTCGACTTAATCATCTGAGATTTGGATCTACAACACCTGATAGCCTGACAGGTGTAGCGAATCAAAGACAAACATTTGCCGAGGCAAACGAAAGGACTGAAGTTGAAAAGATTGATCACACTACAAGGCATTATGCTGTGACTGAAGAATCTAATCTTAAACCTTCCTTGACAACACCTCAAGTTGAGAATAAACCCAATGGAGAAACTGACCAGCCAAAATTATTGTTACATCATGGAATTCATAACAATATGACTGTCTCTTCAACGAGTCCTAATGACATTTTGCCGCACAGCAGTGGTAAAGGAGATCGTGCCCAAAATGAAGAAAATGTTTACAAATTCTCTGATAGCCGATTGCTTATGCAGCTGTCAAAATCAGATATCTGTGTTCAAGTTTATCCTGATGATATCACAAGGATTGCAGTGGATGCCATTGTAAGTGCAGCAAATGAAAAACTAACCAATGTTGGTGGTGTTGCTGCTTCGATATGTCATGCAGCTGGTACAGATGTTCAAGCAGACTGCAACATGCTTATCGCTCGCCATGGCCTGCTGTACCCTTCAGAGGTTATTCACACTGGTGCTGGGAGATTGCCGAGCAAATTTATTCTCCATGCTGTGGGGCCACGATGGTATGATTATGCAAATGAGAAAGATTGTCGCCAGACGCTGAGGTCAACCATTGTGAATTGTCTGAAAAAAGCTGATCAAGAATTGCAAGTCACATCTTTGGCCATGCCTCTTATTAGTTCAGGTTAGTGAATTCAATGTTTTTCATACATGTAGTTAAAAAAAAAAGGAAATAATTACTAGTTTATTTACCAGTTTTGTTATCAACAATATGAAATGCGAAGTTAATTAATAGATAATTTAGAATTAAACTGAATGATGTTTGAATGCATACAAACTACCAAATATTAAACCTCAATATTTCTTTTAAGAAGAATAACAACACAAATTTCTTTTTGTTTACAGGAATATTTGGGGTTCCTTTAGAAATCTGCCTTGAAGAACTCTGTGAGGCTCTGCGAGAATATAATGATCATCAGCAGCCGATTAAAATCCTACAACAGGTACATGTTGTGGACCTGGATTATGCAACCATCCAAAAGGCTCAAGATGCTGTGATTTATAGGCTTGGTCAAAAAAGAAGTGGAGCTGAGAACAATCTTAGGACTGATGAGAAGGATACAAAACGAGGTTTCTTATCACAGCCTGATTCTGCTACCCATAGTCATGGGGCAGTTGGAGATGATCGTAATGTGGGTATTGAAAGCTCAAGAAGGAGCAGAAGAGATCATGAGCCAAAGAGGACGTCTGCAAGATCCTCAAGGTCTGCAATTAGACATCTTGATTCATCTGATGAGGACATACTTGACACAAACACAAGTCTCAGTCGCCCGGTCATGGCCAGGAGTACATCTCTTCCATACTTATCAAGAGATGATGTTGAAGACCAAAGGAGCAGTGGTTGGTTGTCAGAAACAACAGATGTTGTGACAACAGGTAGCCCTAGCTCCTTCACGAAAAAGGCCATTACGGACAGTAAATTAGGAGAGAGAGGTCAGAGGTCACGGAATAGCAGCAGAACAACATCAAATGTTTCATCACAATCTAGAAAAAGAGAGGATATGATTCAAAATCTTTTAGATGCTCATTCTAAAGCTCCTCCCTCCCCAGAGCTATCAAGAAAAACTCAATATCAGATTAATCGTATTTTGACTGAACCAATTGTAACTACAAGAGACAGACAACGTCCTAAAACCAGACGCAGTCAAAGCCTTGATAGGACTGTCTCTGGGGACAAATGTATTGTCTGCTCATCACAAAAGAACCTTTCCAAGCGGAAATCTTGTGAACATTTTATTTGTGAGATTTGCAAATCGGCTAGTCTGGGTGTTGGAAGGTGTAGAGAATGCACCAAGCTGAAAAGTAAGAAGAAAAAGTGTGATCTATGCACTTGTTCCACTGACTACATGCTAATGAGTTGTAAAAGCTGTACCAACTCCATATGTATTAAATGTATCAAGAAAAATCTTGAAGTTTGCAGGGACTGTTCAGAACGAGCTCATCCATTTGCAAATGGTCTTCATGGAGAAAAGAAGCAGCCCAAGTTGAGAGAACCTATTGTTTCAACACAACCATCTCACCTTGATATTAAGAAAAGTTATCGCATCAAGTCAGGCATTCAGGATTTATCATCCTCACGCAAGAAACCAATGCTTGGGCTCAGTCAGTCTGTTGATGTTGCTAACAGTTATTCATCAAGTGGCAGGAGAAATGATTTCAAGACATCTGGGCGCTCAAGCTCAGCATTCTCTCAAGAATTTGTTACTGAAGATGCCCCTCATGATGAGATAATAAGACATCTACATGAATCAAAACATGAGGGGACAAGATCACACCATCTACGTGAAGAAGGAAACATCAAGAATGAAGATTTGACAAGGAGTGGACGAAGCTCCAGGAAGCAAACCAGTAGAAACAAAGAGCTATTTGTCATTGGGAAGAGTTCTGTGTTGAAACCAAATCTGGTTACCTGTGTCATCTGCATGGATATACCTAAGAATCCCAAAGAACTCACCAAGTGCAAGCACACATTCTGTGCCGAGTGCATTGACAAGGCCTTTCAGGTAATTCTCATTAATCATCGTAATTGTGTTTTCCCTCAGAAAGTATTATTCGATAGTCCTTTACAAAAAAAACAACTACTATGATATCAAACATGTTGAGAAGAAAAATATTAATAGTTTTGTATTTGAAATTTTACTCACTATGGGCATTCGACTGAGTAAAGTTTGTAGAAATGTAATGGAAACAACCTCTATGGTACTGCAAGTTGGGATGGTGCTGAAGAGAACTGGTTGTCTAACAATTCACAGATTATTTTGATATGGGCCCTGATGATCTACATGAAGAAAGTTGGGGCATACCAATTAAAAACGATATTCTTCATAACCTGATTCAAACTGTTTTTATCCAATTATGCAGTTCAAGCCTATATGTCCAATCTGTGGTGAGAGTTACGGCACACTAAGCGGTGATCAGCCAGATGGAACCATGACACATGCTGTTGTTTCAACAGATCTGCCAGGCCACCCTGGTTGTGGAACTATCGTCATCAACTACTCATTCCCAGATGGCTATCAAACTGTGAGTATCCAAAAAAAATGAAAAACTTTATAAAAACAATGTATTTGAGTATTGTATTTTGGTGTTATTGAACTCTGTTAAATCAGTCATGAACTTGTTCACTCGGGTCAAGTGAGTTTATGAGCTACTGTACTCAACCATGTAAACACACAAACAAAAACTTGACCATTTACATTATGTACAAATGTATGTTTCTAGTGTGTCACCAGTATGTCAGGAGATGTATCAGTTTTTAGTTATGTTAATATAAATGTCACATTTATCACAAGTAACAACCTAAAACTGTTTGGTCAAAATGACCAATGCTGTACTTTATCTTGATTCATAGAGTGAGCTCACCAGTGGCAGTGTTTAATGGAAAAAAAACAAAAAACTCCAAAGAAAACAATTATGACAGACTTAATGTACTTGATTACAAACAGGAGAAGCATCCTAATCCAGGGATGGTCTATAGAGGTACATATCGCAAAGCCTTCTTACCTAACAGCAGGGAAGGTGCAGAGGTCTTGAAGCTGCTACAAAGAGCTTTTGATTCTGGTCTTCTCTTTACAATCGGCCGTTCTGTTACCACAGGGGAGGACAATGTTGTCGTTTGGAATGATGTACACCACAAGACAAGACAATCCGGAGGAGCAGAGATGTATGTTAATAGGGTCCTGTTTCATAAATCTACTCGGCATAAGTTTACTAGAGCAACCAAGCAGAATTAGGCTGACTGTCATGAGACTGGTTTCCAAAAGGAATTTTTCAACTAACATTCCATCATTGTTATTTTTCTTTTCTTTTCAGGCATGGCTACCCAGATCCTACTTATCTTCAGAGAGTGAGAGATGAACTAAAAGCAAAAGGCATCCATTAAACAAAATAATAATAAAAGAAACACTTGAGTGGACCCATTAGCAGTATGGATATGCTGTAAATGTATTGCCAATTTGTTGGATCAGTGCAGTTTAATTAGGCACTAGGAGAGACCTGTATAATTTCCCCATATCCAAATAACAGACATGTAACTTCTCAGCTGATTTTCCTCTTTTTCCTTTCTGTAATTTTATTGCCATAGAAAACTGAGAAACACTGTATGAAGTCTTGTTTCCAGTGCAGTTTCCTCTTTTTAAGTTACAACAAAGTTGCATGTCTGAAATGTATAAAGCAAAAGACTTGCAGGAAAATGGTATGGCCCCTTGTAGGTAAACTAATAAGTAGTTCCCATTACTGCTTAACTAAGGGAATATGAAATGTAAATGTTGATTTTTTTTTAAAAGGGTCCATACGTGTAGGATAAAAATATGTTGTTTTCACTACCATTTATTTGTTTGTATGAGTAGATCCATTGAGACACAATACTAAAAGTAGAGCGTTTTTCAGCATTTCAGGACCTCAGGAATTCTCAAAGTGCTTAACAAGAGTAGGCATTCAATGTAGTAGTACATGTAGTTTGTCTTTCAGTTTTCTGTGGTATTGAAACTACATTCAAAAAAGAATTAGACGATCAACTGAATAGTTGAATAGAGGTAGAGCAACCAAGCTATGTTCATCATTAGTGTTATTCATGTGTGGATACAGTACCAAATATCGATCCCGTTTGTACAAAGTATTTAGAGAGTAAATTCAAGCTTTAACAAATATTTTGGTTGCAATTTATAATGAATGAAGAGGGGAGGCTGGGGGTAGGCACGCAGGATGTAAGCACATCTGTAAGAAGTGGTAATTCATCTAATTGTTTTTGTTGCTTTCTTGGCACCTGTCATTATGTTTTTTGTGTTGTTCAACCTCGTTGGTTGAAAAAAAAAACCAAAAACAAGTATGGTGACTGTTGTGTAGAACACAATTATCATAACTAAAGAAAGAATGATTCATAAACGATTTCTGAAATTCGCTTGATGTATTATACACTGTACATGAAATGGAATCTGAATAATGAGCGAATCAAAGCACCAAGTAACTTTTTAAAACAATCGTTTGTTGCTTTGCAGTGAAAAGGTTAACAAAGTGGTATATAATGTTTTCTGTTTTTGTACATGGCTTTAGTCAGATGGGTGTCCATTATGTCGTTTAAACACCCAATTTTAAACTTGAGTGCCCTGATGTTTCTGTCATTTGCATGTTCACTTGTTAATGAGCAATTTATTTTATTTTATTACACAGCCAACAGCACAATTAGCACAGCAGCATAAATGTGGGAGGAAAACCCCAATGGGGGAAAACACAATCCACATGCAAGGCTCCCGTCTGTGTTGGGATTCGAACCAGGGTCCACAGAGGTGAAAGGCAGGGAAAGAAACCCAAAAATTTACAGCAAATTTGGACTCACACTCACAGGCCTTGAATTAACCCACGGCACCCACAGCAATTGCCATGGTGCCCTGTGCTTTTGCCGTGGTGCCTTGTGCTCTTGCTGTGGTGCCCTGTGCCATTACAAATTTACATTTTCCTCACAGTAGAGGAAATGCCATGCCCTTTTAAGAGCAATGTTCAAAGTCTGCACTCATAGTCTGGCTAATTCTGGTTTCATACGAATAATTGTGTTTGCTTACTTTGAGAAACACTGACAAGAACTGAAATCATGATGTTCATAATATGCTTTATTTGTACAAATGTAAATAATTTCTAGTGCCTTAATCTGGTAACACATGAATTATTCTTTTTTAAACACACCATTTTCTGAATCAAAGTGCTTTCTTGTAGTACATTGTGTTTCCTTACACCAAATAAACCCACAAAATAAAATTAAATGCATGTTTACAAGTCATTTAAATTATTATTATTATTGTTAATATTAGATACATGTAATTGGGAAACATTGCAAGTTTTGAGTAGGCTTATAAAACACAATTTGTTGACAAACATTTCTAAGAGTGTCTGTAAAGATGACAAATTCTACATCTAGGCATGTAGGTACATGTATGTACATTAAAATGTACAGCAGTTAAATTATATATCAGTTCAGTTTTAAATAAATAGACCAATTTATGCTTATGTAAATACCACACTGACTACTTAAATGTACAGGTACATGTAGTTCTTATCATGCTGATTAATACTGTGTGAAAAGCCGTCATCCATGTAAAAGATTTTGTTCATCCAAGGCGTGAATGTCTGAAAAATTTGTCCATTTTACTGTCTGTATTACCGCACATGACAAAGATGATGGCTGTATGACCTGCTGGTATGATTTAAGTCCCCTGGGTTTGATTTCACAAAGAGCTAAGATTGGTTTAACTGCAAATCAGTCTTAATTGCTAAGCAAAGTGTGATGTTACAATACAAATCACTATGGTAATACTGTCAACTCATCTTAAGATGAACCTTAGTGCTTTGTGAAATCGACCCCTGGTCATTTAGTGCTCTTTGTAATACTCAAGTAGACAAGTTTCTTGGCAGCGTGTCTTTCAACAAATACACAAATAGCCGACCCCTTCATGAACAAGCAATTTAAAGTGTTATCATGTAATCAGCAAGTACAAAGTACAGAAAGTTTTCAAACAAAGCTGCCACCAGATTTACAACTTTGCATAATATTGACATCTACATGTACATGTATCTGGCCCTGGTTAATCTAACAAACACAATGATGACAATCTTGAGCGTAGCAATTTTACCTCATTTACATGTAAAAATACATATTCATTGAAATACATGTATAGGAGTGATACAGCTAGAAATAAAGTTTTAATTGAAGATATTTTGCCCACATAACATGTTGCAATGATTAATGACGACAAGAAACAGCATACATGTACAATTATTTTACCCTATTACTATGTACATGGCTCATGAAAAATAATTATAGGTAGCAAATTCTTTGCACACGGATACATATTTTAGGAAATTATACAGAAACTTTACCACATAGCCCAGAATTTAATTTAATGTGAATGGCATTACCAGCAGCTCAGGACAAGAGTGTTCAGATGATCAGCAGCTTGACATCATCAGAATCTACAGTGAGTAGATTTGGTTAATCTTTCCAAAATGTTAAGTGCCATTGTTGTCAGAATTTTAGGGTTAAAGAAAATGTGCAGGTCATTTTATTAATTTGCATTTTGAAACTTATATTATTGGAATTGCTTAAATGTAAATGTACAACACCATACATGTAGCTGCATGTACGACAACTTCAGACTTACGTGTATGTTGTAAGACTTTGTTACAAATTTCTTCTTTAATTAATAGACCTTATGCACATGACGTCATTTGAGTAGGGCGCCCTCGGCTAGAGGTCAAAAGAAGGTTGCTCATTGGCTGATCATGTGTGCCGGGCGTACATAGCTGCGCGTCTTCCATTGTTGCAGCAGCGTTTTACCTCTAAGATGGCAGCTTGATGACGTCAATGCATAAGGTCTGTTGAAATACATTTATCAGTTAATCTTGTTGGAGTATATCATTTACTTCCTCATAATCTCCTTCCTTCTGGTCAGATTTGATATTCTGCATGATCTCCTTGTGGCATAACGGGCATGTATCTTGAACATATAACCATTTGCGAAGGCACAGTGCATGAAACAGATGCTCACATGGCGTGATCCTAGCAGTGCTAAGATCTTGATAGCAAATAGCACATACATCATTGTGCTGCCTTAGCTGATACTCGGTAGCCATAGGAAGACTGTCTATCTTTTGCACTGCCATGCGACGGTTCTGAAATTTCTTCCAGCCATTCTTCCCGAGCTGAAAGATGTTGAAATAGGCGTGGATTCCGATCATGATGGCGCGAATTACTCCACCCGATTCAAAGATCAAGATCCAAACCCCATTGCCAAAGAGGAAAATACCAAACAAGAATTCGATTGTGCTGCCAGTGGCTTTAATGTAATACACATAATCATCTAAATTTTCCCAGAATTTGTCACTGTAAGTATCGACGAGAAACAAAGTGTAAATGATAAGAGTGACAGTCACTTTGATAATGAGTTCCATGCAGAAAGCAGTTACCGCTAGTAACCATGTTCCCATAGTAAGGGAGGTCCACAGATAGCTGATGACACTGATTGGAAGAAGGATGAGAATGGCAGACATACTAAGAGCTCTAAGATGTTTCCAAATAGATGCAGTGTGAGATGTACTTAAAGTCATCATGACTTGACTAAGCATATTATGAATGAAATGTAACATGGCGGTACTGAGTAGTATGAAATTGCGGAAAAGTCTAACAAAACGTTTCATTGGCTCCAATCCAGGTAGTCCAGTCTGCAGGGACAAAATGAAAAACAGTATTGCCGTGACGGTGCCAATGTGTGCTACCTCATCTGACTCCCCACCCATAAATTTATCTGCCCATTTACCAAGGTAGTATGAGAGGTATGATACAACAGCTGTGAGGCCTAAGACAGCAAGAGTTGAATCGCAGCCATGGGTGGTTACTTCTAGAAAGGTATTCCATGCTAAATTTGGTTCAGAATTTCCTGAAAGTTGACTTTCATTTGTTAATACATTGCTACTCATTATCCCAGGCAGAACAGCATTGGACCTAAAAGCTAGGATAATCTGTATGATGTGCACGGTGAAACGTAGTAACCAAAATGTTCTGAGTACATTTGGAACTTGGAATTGTATCCAAGCATTCTCCAAAACGGTATTGAATCCAAAGTTTTGTAGCATAAACCGATAGGTTCTGTACCACATTGGCACATTCCAGATGCTCCATATCATGTTAGACACAAAAATGGTGGCCACCTCCAATGCTGGGACTAAAACTGAGATGGCATTCACAGCAACCAGTGTGTTAAAAGATGGGTTGTCATTGCTGATGTATGTCATTCCAAGTCGTATGATCATTGGGGAAACGAAATAGGCACATACCACAAGCCAAATATTCAGTGTGAATCTTTCTGGCAGAAGTGTAATACATGCTACGTATGTAAAAGCATAGGCCATCTGTACTACTGCATACAAGGCAAAGTCACCACTGAATAATATTTGGACTGGTGTAACTTTTGAAGATTCATCACAGCCGGATTCTTCTTTATGGAGGAGATCCCACTTTGAGGGGCACTTGTCTCGGTTGACTTTCTCCATCATGACATTGTTCCACCACAGTGTGCTGCCTAAGGTCCCGATACAAACCAGAATGGTGTAGATTTTGAGGAGCGTCCTTGTTGAGAGACAGAACATTGCAGCTGCAATGGAGACCACTGAATGAAAAAGGGGAAAAAAGAGAGCTACATGTATTCATGGGATTCAAGCAGGTTAGCAGAGAAGAAAATAGATCAAGCCCTTAAAGTTTTACAGTATAGCCCCACTTCAACCCCTGTTTTTTGGATGAGACTCGCTTATATGAGCAATATAAAAAAGAAAAAGAAAACAAGAATTTCAACAGCTTATACAGTGAAATATTAGTCAATGAAGTAACAAGGTTTAAAGAGGGTGTGTTGTTATGATTATAGCAGTAAATGGAATAACCCAGTTACTATGCTCACGTGCACACCAGCGGTTACATCACAGTTAGACAAAGATGGCGCCCTTTGTGCAGTATCTGGGTGAGAGTTCAGGTCTGCTGATAATCATGACGACACGGCCCCTTTTTGAACTTTAATTAATAATATCTTACCCATTACTGACAGAATTCCTGACCATACTGGATACTCTATCATGAACTGGCCTGTGTCTACTCGTAAGTTAATAACAGCATCAATGATGAACAAGGAAGGGACTCTAAGAGCAACACTCAAAACTGCTTGTACTTTCTTGCTCATTTTGAACATCATTTTGTCGTATGGATATTGCTGGACAGAACACCAAAGCTGAAGCATTATCTGCGTTCCTGGAAGGATATCTTCATAATCACAATACTACAGACAGGTGAGGTAGTGACCATTCACTTTGGGTCTGTGTTGCATGAACTGCAGATGAAATGAGTTGGAAGGAAAATCACTTGAACAACCTCTTTCAGTAAAATTCTGTCGTAGAAAAGAAAAACAAGTATGAATTCCTTTTTCCATGATATGAGCAAATAAAAATGCAACTCAACGTCATTCTCATTCATGTTTCATGTAATTTATTGCCAGCCGCGCCACCAGGAAGAATGTGTATTGTCAACATGGTCAATACACGCCTACAATAATCACAATATTAAACATGTACATGATGATGTAGTGTGTACATGGATATTTTCACTGTTACGACTGTCATTTTAAATTCCCTTACTTCTAATCAAATGTGTTAATCGTCACACCATAAATAACAAAATCCTACCTCATCAGCCGTCTAGTATGCAACGATACGCGATTGAACCACCCACACACGCTACGACACTGTGCCCGGCAGTGGCACGTCTACTTCTTGTGTTTTTCATCATTTTTGGGGGATATTCGGTGTGTATTTTTATGTGGGCTACATAGACTAGTCAGTTCCAGTAATAAGTAATGCATTGATTGCATAGGAATAGCATTGATGGTATACGAGGAGTCAGACGAGTGTCTGGTTCATAACCTTGTTCTTTGCATTATGAAGGATGAAATGATACTTTGAAAGTTAACAGTCGATTTTCATCAATAGCCTCATTTTCATCTCTGAAGGGAATGCATGACAAAAAAGTTGTATGATCAAAAGTAAGAAAATGAAATTACTCTTGAAAAATGATAAGTAGATGGAAAACCCTGTAACCCTCCATGGACAACACAGAAAGCAGCATTAATTGCATAAAAGCTTTTGTTCCTCCATGGCACATTTACCTACTTTGTGTTGCTCCCTGCTCTGTGCAAGGAGGGAAAAAACCTGTTACGTGTTGTCAATTAAAAGAACTATGACCTTAGTTTTATATGATGAAAATAAGGTACATCGTGTTCAGCATTTTTCATCACATAATCCCTTTTTATTCATATATTATAGGCCAGGGTAACCATTTTTTACTAAAAATTTTTGTTGAATAGAAACAGTAAACTTGCTGATGGCAGTTTGGACAAACTCTGTATTGGTGATCCTCATTTATAGGCTTAAACATATTTTTAAATACCACTAAATTAATAACAGCTAAAAATGATAAAACGAATTTTTTTTCCTCCTTTCGTATCGTATCTACCTGTTATACCACCTGCTACCTGCACTTGACTGGATCAGTCCTGAAGAATGTTGCACCTGCTCGATACTTTTATATGAAACTATAAAATGAATTGTTCTAAATTCAAATAATACTTGTACAAAATTTAATCGGTGTAAGAGATTTGATTTGTGACGTCAAACTTTCGACCAATGTCTTTCACCCTCGAATTTCACGGACAACATTGAAATTGTCACACAGCACTGAAATCCGTTCGCTCATATTGCAGAAAGTAGTTCACAGTTGAGGTGTAAAAGTAGAAAAAAAAGATTAGTTTTTATTTTAGTTTTTATGACTTTTTCCTTTGTTCATTTCTTTCGAAAAAAATGTATTGCTTAATACTCTAAAATGTGCCATTCGCATCAGTTTCACTGTAAATAGTGTCGCGTAGAAATACGTGAGGGTGAAATGGCCTGAGGAATGCAAGTTACCAAAGTGACCCGTCTCTTTTTGCTCTCTGTGTGTCTAACAATAACATTCAAACTCATTGTATTGTTCGTGGTTGGATGAATGCATCTTTAGTCACTCTCACTTAACTCTGCATTAGCATGCTCTAATTTATGATAATGTTCAACCATTGTGAATCTGGAAAGTGTGTATGGACTGCTAATTGGTATTTTTAATGTGTATAGACCAAAGTGAAGCTCATTTGCAGTTTGGAAAGGACTGTGTACAATTCTAAACTTTGGAAAGAAAAATGCAGTTTTGGACTGGTGCCGGCGGTGCCGAAGCAACACGCCTGCCACCGTGCCGCCCATAACTTAGAAGCATCGGCGCAAGTCACTGCTGAGAGGAACCGTGACCACTCCGAGTCAGTGGAAGGACTCTTCTTGGATATTATTTTGTGCTGGTTGTTGTCTAATGATCGAAATCTGGTGGAGAGTTTACCTAAGACCCAGGGGTAGGTCAATAAGTTGACCTGGAGGTGGTGAGTTAATGTTTTCATGATTGGTGCTTGTGTACTACAATGTACTAATACCAGAACTACCACTGCCACATAGTTCCATATAGTGGGAACATTTTCCCTGTGCGGGGCAGCTTATTGGTTTTAAAACTATTTCCGGTTCATATCAATTTCATAATGCCAAAGTGACATGCCCTATACTTATTAAACGTATAGTTTACAACGGGGTTAAAAACAAAAATGGCTTCATGCCTATCCCATGGTGGAACCGGTCGGAAAATCATCCTCAATCTATTATGTAATGGCACCTGTTCCTTTCAAACTGGACGACGCTGGAAAGTTCGTGAATTCTTGAATATTGCAGACAATGTTGTTTATGGGGTTCTCTTCAATGGACGTATGCTAGTCATCCCACAACAGTAACAAAAACAATTTACGGCGGGACGCAAAGGAAATAAACTGCTATAAATGATCTCCATCTTTTTAAGGAAAATGGTTCACATTATACAAAGACAATCATGGAAGCAGTCATGTTGAGCAGGACATTATTGTAAGCTATTCTCTACAGTATCCTGCATTATTCTTCACTGGATCTGTAATTAAAATTCTATGGTTTAAGAAGACAGGGCATGGAAAAGTTAGTACCACTTATTAAGCACATCCCAAAATGTGACCTTGTGGGAAAAGTCGAAGGAATTAATGTCATGGACTATTATGTGACATCAACAAAGAGGATACATTTTTTTCACACGACCGAAACTCCTAAAGCCCTTCTTCGACCGGAGTGATGAGTGATCATCCTCTCCCCGTGTTGACCTTGAGGACGAGGTCAGCCCTTTTAAATGACAAGCTTCTTTGAGGGAATAGATGTGTGGATTAAATCATGGGTCTTGTAACTATAATTGAGTATTTGAGTATTTGAGTAGGGCCTCTTTGTTCTTACTAGACTGAGGATTCATAGCAAGTTCCTTTGCCTCTGTCCAGTGCTTATCGCACTATATAAATGAAGTGTCTATTCTTAGACCATTCATATGATAGGGAAATGCCAGATTTTGTTTTAGGGTCTTTAAATTGTATATATGTATATCATAATTATTTTTAGGGAAGGGTGGGAGTCGAACCACCCCAAATCTGCGCATATTGCCGGATTATGTCTGTAGAAAGCAGATATTATGGCATCTGCTGAATGCCAAATCATCGTTTCGACGTTCATAGAAATGTTAGCCTATAATACAAAGTCAACGTATAAACTAGTTTTTCTCTGAGCATTATACGGATCCATCCATGATGAGAAGAACTGACGGGAGGTACACTTCATCCGATTCAAGGTGGGCATATAAACAGCTTATGCATGCCTAATATAGATTAATTAAACAGAGTGGTAGGCCTAGACGTGTATTTCAAATTAGGCATAGATAGAAAATAAGTGTTAAACGAAGTGACCGATCTGTAGGACTTTGCCTATCTCAGAAATCTCTAGTGTCTTCCCCATTCCCGGCGGTAGTAGTGCTGATAGTGAAAAGTGGCTTTAGCCCTTTATGTATTTTTTTTTTTTTTACAAATAAGATAAATTTTAAGATAGCGATTCAAAAGTGCCAACCGTTTAGTTTTACCTGTAACCATGTCATCGCCAAACATTTAATAAACTAATAACAAAAAATGGCAAAAGCCCCACTCAGCAAAAATATAAAAGAAAAAGTACCCTGAACAATCTATAGGTACATGTATAGGGCCTACACGGCGATAAAAGGACGTCTGTGTTGAGAAATGGAGGAGGCCGTTTACTAAATAATCCATTTATTTTTATGATACAAAATTAACAACTCCTCTATTAAACTAGTGTGGCTACGAGTGTAAAGCATGTTTTTTTCTTCATAAATTGGAAAACTACGAACTGATGAAATAGAGAAGTATGCAATGCAATTATGTGCCCTTCCCCGGTTATAGACCGCTGTTAAATCACCATGGAAATTTTTCAATCATACAATCATAGTTGAATATGAATCTATAAATAGACTTGTAATCAAACCATCTGGTTTCAAAAACGTGTAATTTATCGTATAATTTTAAATAACTTGAAAAACATACGAACGACAGAAAGTGGTTGGGATTGCAACCATCGTCTATGCACGAAAGTGCCGGTCTAGGATGAAATGACACACGTGATTGGCTGATACAAAACGTCACACGGCACTGTGTGCATAATTTATACGCTAAGCGCAAAGGTCAACGAACTCATTCCAGCCAGACCGAAACAATAATGAAGTAAACAAACATGGAGTCCAGAGTGAAGTAGACGCACGTAGACTAGACGTGACAAGTACCAACTAGAACTTTAAAAGCAGCTGCGTTTCACCTATTAGTAACTAGTATATCTATTGTGATGAATCAAACCACATGAATTAACTTGAAACTGCTAGTAGTAGAATCAGCTGGTTTAATGTATTAATCATGGAGTTCAGCAATCAAGAAGTTAGCATTTTGCGATTTTCCAACGTGGTTCTGCGCCTACCTAGTGTGTTTATATTGGAGGCAATTTACCATGCGAGGACAAAAATCACGTCGACAATGAATGACACAGCGGCAACTACCATCGCAAATGACTGGGGATTGAAGCCACACATGGTGACCCTAGGAACTCAGTATTTAGGTAGGAAAGTAATTATTCAACCTTTTTAATTACAATAACACTACCCCTATCCAAATCAAGACATTACACACAATTTGAATTAGTCTGTTATTTTTAATCTTTCTTTTCATAGAATAGTGTTCTTTTCTATTCTGTCTTTGTGCATGTGTTTGCGATTTCTCATATTTTGTTTTGTTGGTTGGTAAATATTGAAAAAAAAGGCAGAGGATATTTTGCTAGCACTGGCTTTCTTCTAAAGTTTTAGTAAACGTTATTGGGACAGCGATGAACATGTTCAGTGACGTTTTGGGGGGACTGTTAGTCTGGTTCTGCGCCTGTATTGTCATTGTAACTTCCTATTTACATGATTGGAATCTGATCTTATTAATTTGATGAATTTTGACTTTATATCCCTTTAAATCCCCCAATTGATTGAAAAGCTGATATAGTTTAAGATAAATGAATAGAATTAGGCCTATGGCTATAGTGAGAGTGGATACTTAATGTACTAGTTGTTATCATCAACATCATAACCCTAAGGACCTTGTATGCTGTGGTCATGATATTTTGCTCTTGGTTTGGCTATATTGTATTGTAATGGATTGCATTTGAAAACATTCCAAGTAGTAATTGTTTTACGAACCACCTTTTCTGTTTTTTGTTACAGGTTATTTTGTGGCATTCCTTCTTCATGCTCTACCCTTAAGAATGTTGATCAAGATGTACAAGTTCATCCTCATTGGAATGATGCTTCTGGCTTCTCATTTACTCTCCAACCACTTTATGTCTATTCAGATCATCAAAGAACCAAACTCTCAATCATCTGTCATCATGATCTTCTTAATGCAGTCTGCTATTAGCTTATCTTGTGCATGGTTAGTTGGTACCAAACATGTTTGGATGTTCTCTTCATACCTACTGCCTGTGTTAGCCCAACATTGCAATTTACCATTGGATGTGCAGGAGATGGTTCATACAGCGGCCCAACTTATCACTCTGGCAGGGGTAACTGTTTTTACATTGAGCCACATTCTTGTTCCATACCGCTTGGCGTTGATAGGTTACAAGACACTCCAAGAGTATGTAGAACTTTATGGTATTGTCAGTGTCATCTTTGCCATTTACAACCGATTCTTTGTGCCGATGATTTACCTTATCTTCTGGCTCACACTGTTTGCTCATCGCCTCTATGTTTATTACTCCAAGAAAGATTCTCATGTTCTTCAGGAGCGTTGGATACTTGTGATTTTTGCATCGATTGCTGATTGCTGTGAAAGTCCATGGAGTTTAATAGGACTGTGCTACACAGTGTCTTACTCGGCATTCCTATTACTCACTCTTTGCAAGATCTACTTAAAAGGATTCAGTGAAATAGGAGGACATAGTTTTCTTCATCGTGGATGGACAGAAGGTATAATATTAATGCTGCTAGCGATGGAGACAGAGCTTCTTCAACTCAAGAAGCTTGAGAAGATTCTTCTGTTGAGTGTTGTGATGTTCATTGTCCTCTCATCAACGATTCAATCCGTTTATGAAATCTTGGATCCTGTGCTTCTTGCCCTTGCTGCATCAAACAGTCGTAATATCTTTAACCATTTCAGAGCAATAAGCATGTGTTTTGGACTAATGGTGACCCCGCTGTACTTGAGTTTGACAATTTTCAGTGTATTTGAAGCTGATCTCTGGCTAATGATAATTGTTTCAAGTTGTCTCCTGACTGCAATCCAGACCCTAGGGTCATTAATGATCTACTTTCTCTTTATGGCTGATCACCGACGTTCAGAACCATGGGAAAGCCTGGATGACATTGTGTACAGCATTCATGCTCTGTGCCATGTTCTAGAGTTTGGCTTAGCATTATCGGTTCTCTTCTATGGTGGAATGGAATCACTTCATGCTGACTATAACATTCTTGGGGGTGTTGTTATTCTTGTTCACTGTTACTTCAATGTCTGGCAGCGAGCTCAAGCAGGGTGGCAAAGTTTCCTTGGTCGCAGGGAAGCAGCTCACAAGATCAGTTCACTTCCTTCTGCATCCAAGCTTGAACTCTCTGCTCTTCAAGATGTTTGCGCAATATGCTTTGAAGAAATGAAGTTTGCAAAAGTAACCCCCTGCCGGCACTTTTTTCATAACGTTTGCCTACGAAGGTGGCTGTATGTTCAGGATAAATGCCCCCTGTGTCATAACAGTATTCTACCTGGAAAGAATGGAGCATCTACTGATCAGAATGATGACAATAGAAGGGATGCACCACAGGGATTTAATGAGGATCTTGGATAATGAGATGGAGCTTCAATTAAACAGTTTGACAGAGTTATACTTGTAGTTCATCAGCTTCATCATATATCACTACATTAAACTTTAAGAAATGATAGTGTGACTGACTCGTGTTTATTGATACAAATGTTCTATACAGTGACTTTCATCATGTAGGGCCTACGTAAAGCTGTAATTGTGGTGCATTGTGGTAGCTCATGGATCTATAGCCATCCCATCTTACAGTGTATAGCCAATGCAAGTCCATATTTCCAGTTGCAATTAACTTCATGGCTTACAAACAATGCATTGAGCAATGCTGTAATGTTTGTCATTCTACCAACCACCAATTTACTTGTAAATAAAAGTGTACATAGTCAGTGGAGAGACACAAAATATTAATTAATTCACAAATGTGTCTGCTCTTCAAGAGATTAATTGGTCATAATTATATGGTACATGTACATTAGAAAATACATGGAATATGTAAAGTGGACCAGTTTTATGATGCATTCAACTACATGTACAAGTTAGTTACAGAGGGGCTCCAATGTCGAATTCAGTTTTGTGATAAACTCATTTTCCAATAGGTACATGTAGAGTCCTTAATAAAAGTGAGGAAAAAATATTCCAAGTCGCTAACCTCAGGTTTAAAAGGTGTGAAATGCCGTATTTTGTCAAAATCCAAAAACATCTAGTGACGTCACACTTAAAATACATGTACATTGGTCTTTTGGTACACAAATTCTTTTCAGTTCATTCCTGAATTCCGGTGATATTCAATTGAAATGGCATTGAATTGAACCTTTTGACTGAGGCGAACATTCCTCTTTGGAATATACAGATCATTTCTTGTTGATGTTCAATGTCATATTTCAAATTTCGATATTAAAAGAGTAGCTTATCAAACAAAATGACATTTTAACCATTTTAACGTGAGGTTAGAGACGTGTAATTTCCCCCCTTCCCCACTTTCATTAGGACTCTATTGAAATGTGAGTGCGTAAGCTTGGCACCCCTCTTGAACATTCCAAAACACAAACTTCAATTCCGAAATATTTTTTTTTATGAAAAGGAATGGTTTTTTAACACCATTTGTAATTACTTTGCACTAAGTACATGAACAAAAATGCACATGTGAAGGTACAGTTGTGGTATTAAAGTTAGGTTTTGATATTTTTTATGTAGAACTCTGAAATGCAGACTTTAAAAACTCATCACTGGTGATCATCTTTGCAAAAGAGAGAATCTTTATTTTTTAATGTGTACATGTACATATGGATGTGCTAGTTGAATTGGCTAAGGACCAAACATTTGTGGTCGTATCTCGATAAAACAGTGCAATAAACTTTGTATCACCTGACTGATAATGAAAACAATGATTACAGCTGGTACAGCTGGTACAATCCAGTGACAATCAGGTAGGAGGTCAAGGTGCATACATATTAAATCTGTTCTTCATGAAAATTAATTGCAATGAATAACATAGTGACAAAACAAGATTTTTTGCTTTCTTTTGAGCTGTAGGCCTACATGTGGAGTCAATATGATTGTTTTCGACATTCATGTGATCTTTCAAAACCCATTCGGTTTACATGACCAATTCATGTGACTCGTGTAATCACATGAAATTGATACCAACTTGTAGATAAAGCACATGTACCAACTGCCAAATATGCCATTTTCTTTCCAATTAATAGTCTTAACATGCATGTAATGCTAGATTCAGCATGTACACACTGTATATTATGTACATGATATGTTAGTACTGGTTTGTTTGTTTAGTGAAGTGTCTTGACAGTTAAAAAAAAAGCTTGAAAAAAAATTGACAAATTTCAAGGGTAACTTTAATTCTTGCCATTGTTCATTTAATGTGAAAAAGCAAATATTCATTTTGTATTCTCAAACTTTGAAGAAAAAAGACACAAAAATGTCATGTTCCACCAGTGTCAGGAAACACTTGTTTCAACTGTGATGCAATTGTTTAACAATAATTTAACTGACAAACTGCAAAGTCAAAAAATAGTTTTTAACTTATCATTTCTCCTTCTCAAAATTGCTGACTAATTAAAAAGTTTGAAAAGTTTGGTGGGTCAAAAGTCGATTGTACAGTGTTCAGTAATCCTCATCAAATTGTTGTTATCAGTAGGACTTCAGGCATGTGAAGTAGTAGGTTTTTAAACACCCCAATAACTGCCACCCATCTCTTTAAATTTGTACATGTGCTACTGTTGCATACCCTTGTTCAACATTTGTGTGCTTAAATACTTGTACACTTGTCTACAATAAGGAGTAATTCAAACATGACTGCAATTTGTACCGTTGAATAAGTTCCGAACTTCATTTTATTCTCAAAAGTTGTATATCTGTGTAAGTTATAAACACAAATTGCATAAAGCATTTTCACTAGATTTACTTCCAATGTTAGTGACTAAAACAACCAACAAATTGGCAAGAGCTTGAGTACATGTGGACGTGTACATAATAATATAGACAAACTTGCAGTAACACCATGTTGTAAAACATGTTTTTGAGTAGTAGTGGCTCTGGGAAGAATCAATTTGTACTCCACGATTAAACTAGTGTCTATGCACCAGTAAGCTCTGGTTGTCTGCTGAGAATGCAGCATTCTAACTATTTGTTCCCAACATGCATAATTATAACTTTTGGTGTTTGATTACTTAAATAAGTGCATGGGGATTCATGTACATATATACCATTTCTCATTGACTCACTTGCCACTCATGCCTTAACAATTCAATACAATTCATTCCAATACATGTACGTAAATCTTGACATTTTTATTTTAACCAAATCAGTGTCTTTAAAAAAATAAAAATAAAAATAAAAATAATAATAACATTTATTTCATTTAATTATCCATTAATTGTACAATGTTTCCCTTTGACAAACTGTGAGAATTATGTTACCATACATGTACATGTATGTCGAATTACTAATTTGTAGTGAACTGATTAGAAAAAATGTGCAATAATGTCCACATTGGACAATAAGGAGGCAGAAACATCAAGGTCAGTTGCAACTTGCAAAGCATGAAAGATTTCAAAGCTGTCTCTCTTGAAAAATATTTTACAATGTAGACCTAATTAGTAAAGAATCACCGTATCACACATCACTTGAAGACTACAGACAGGTGCACTTCTAGTTCCATGTGAGCCTGTGTTTATACAGTACATACTGTTCTGATGATAGCAATTTGGTGATATGTGGCTGACATATGTACATGACTGTTTCATGTATACTACTGAAAAATAAATTACTATGTTCTGACAGATTATTTAACTCATCCATGTATGCAAAAAGGTGAAAGTCTGAAATGGGCTAAAACTGCCAACTAATGGTCAACCAGCCAAAATGTGGATTCATTAAACTGAATACCAAGATGTGCTAATAATGTGCTTATTACAAAAGTATTTCATTGACATTTTTATTTGAACTGAATAAAATAACAAATCTGAATTAACTTTGAAAAGTAATGTTTCCCATTGTCATTTCAGGTGTTTAAAAGTTAGGTTTGATTGAGGCTAACATCATAGGGGGAGAGGCAGTTATGTTTGTCTCACCATGTCTTGTTTCTGCGCATTGGGGCAGGTTTCTATCCCTTCAAAAAGTACCACACACCTCGAGTGACCTTTGGGCCTTGTGATGGGCAAATTGCATAAAAAAATACCCCCCCCCAAAAAAAAACCAAAAAAAAACCAAAAACCTGTTTTATTTTCACTGTACTTACAGTAAATTTAAATGTAAATGTAAACTGATTATTTACTACCACCTTGTAACAGTCAGAGCAAGTAGAATCCTTTTGAAGCTTTTGGAAGATAAAGTGCCTTACAATGTTACATATATTTATTTCCTGTCTAAGACAAGAAATAGTAAAATGTTCTAGTAAGCCAGTATGATATAACATACATTTGAGAATCCTCTGGGGACATTTCTGAATACAAATAGATGCATCAAGAAAGATGTTTTGTTATAATGTCCCCTTCTTTAATTCTTTAATAAGTTTTAGTTTTGGAGCTGATATACATGTATGATGAAATAACTGAAAGCCCATCCATATACATGAGATTCACTTCAAATATTATCAAAGACTTTCTCTCAGAAGTTATACTCTACTACTGCAATATACATGTGGGAGTGACTATCTGAGGTTGTTATCATTGATAAATAAGTTTCTTATCTTCTCAGATGGCCTGTTGACCCGGTGGATTTTTTCCTTATTGTAATTGTGAACTTGTAACTTCTTAAACCACTAAACCACATAATTAATTTTGATTTTCATGTTTGCCCTTCATCACGTACATATACTCTCCTCTTGAGTGGTGAACAATCCACACTCTACAGTCACTTAATCAGAACTCAAATCCCGCAACCGAATGTTCATAGGAAACGAAACGTTCTGTACAGTATTGAGTACAGTTGTTGAATTGATCGTCAGTGTTCATTGCTGGAATTCATCAATTCAAGTCCCTGGATTTTATATCTCGTATGGTAACTTCTTGATGGTCATCTTGATTACTCAGCTCTTGGTTGGGAATCCGTCATCAAGATCTCCATTCTCTAACATCTCCTTAATGATGTCCAGTCCTCCAACTAACTCACCATTCAGATATAATTGTGGGTACGTTGGCCAATTAGAATACGTCTTCAATCCTGTTCACACATACAAAATTATTACTACAAGATGAGTGTTTTGTAAATAATGTTATTCACATGAATCATTAAGTTAAATTTTGTAATGGTAACAAAATCCCCACAATGCGAATTCTCTGGTAAAAACATACCTTGCCTGACTTCATTGTCTCCCAAGATGTCAAATGTCTTGTAGTCAATGTTTTTGTCGTTCAAGATTCCAACTGTTGTCCGACTAAAGCCACAGCGTGGTTCACCAGGGTAACCCTTCATAAATAGCATGCAGGGGGCGGAGTTGATCAAACTCTTTAGTCTGGCATTCAAATCCTGCTGAAAAAATACAACAAATGAAACTTAGAGGTGGGATGTTGGTTAAGAAAACTAAATGTTGATTATTTTGCTATTCTTGTCTAACAATCCCAATAGATATGTGAACTACAAGTAATGAGAATATAAAGAGGTATGTGAGACAAAGACACAAACTAAAGGATTTTGCATGAAACATTTTTCACATCAAGTGAAAGAGAAGTTTTGATACAGGCTGATCTATTTTGATGATTGTTTACCTTTTTGGGGAAATCCCCGTCCAGATCACCGTTCTCATTCATTTCTTTGATGATATCAAGTCCCCCTACCAACTCCCCATTTAAGTATAGCTGTGGATATGTGGGCCAATTAGAATATGTCTTCAGCCCTTAAAAACAAGAACAACGTGAAATATTAATTATAAATGTACAACAATAAAAAGGAACAAAACGATTGATAGGGAGAAATTGGGGGGGGGGGGAGTCTGACAGGTTATCCTTCCAGGGTTATCCTTCCAACTTGTGAGCAACATTTCTTTTTCTTGTTCTGTTATAATGTGGTAAAAAGTACACAGCTTTAGACTCTATAGAGGAAAGCTCAATTATGATGACAGCTTAGATGTTAGAATGAATTAATAAGGGTATTGAAAATCAAGTATCATGTACAATACATTTTAATTTATTCCATACCTTGCCTGACTTCATTGTCTCCCAAGATGTCAAATGTCTTGTAGTCAATGTTCTTGTCGTTCAAGATTCCAACTGTTGTCCGACTAAAGCCACAGCGTGGTTCATCAGGGTTACCTTTCATAAATAGCATGCAGGGGGCGGAGTTTATCAATTTCTTCAGTCTGGCATTCAATTCCTGGTGGACAGAATGAAGAAAAAAATAAAAGATTCTAAGAAGCTACACAAGTAGACTTCATGTCTGATAGGTTGTAAAAGACTATACATTTTTTCAAAGTAAAAAGCACTTTTGTGAGGGAAATATTTTGAGAGACACCATGGCAATGATCAGGGGACACCAAGGCCCTATGAAGTAACTGATACTGCAAAAACACATTATAATGAAAAAAACAACCAACCAAGAAAATGCTGTGAATTGTATGCCATGTACTTTCCAATTGTCATGTATCTTCAATTCAATGCTTGGTCAATACAAATGCTTTTTGTTAAAATTCCACTGGAATATCTTAACATTTAATGACGATGTTTTAGGCGTAGCATACCTTTAAATCATTGTGTACATTCTCTATCAAAGAGAGTAAGTGTACTCAAATAAGAACAATTCCATTATTACAAGTCATCATTTAAATACCTCTTTTGATGGAGCTTCTTGTGGTGTGTCTTGAGATTCTGTTGTCTTCTTTTGTGAAGCTGGAGGAGGTGGGGCTGGACTTGATGAGGCTTTGGAGTAGAACTCAACTTTTTTGCTGAACTCTGGTCCATTGGCACCATGTAATGTATCAACACGCTTTTTGTTCTGCATAAAAAAATTGTACCATTTCAAAATCTCTGTCAAAGTTGTGTTGCAAGTGTCTGTTACAACGTGGAAGGAAAATCTCCATGGTTATAATAAGATACAATGTATTTGTAAAAAACAACTTATTGTTCAAATCAGTATTTTAAAACTTGCGGAGCAAACATTCCATCCAAACAGATCTTGTTGCTCTTTACTTAATCAGTTACACTAAAGTAACTTTGTAGTTGGGGATCTGAATTTGCTATATCCAGGTTTGTAAAGTGTGTAATTTGTAAATCTAAATCTGATGTGGTCACCCCTGGAAAATGACCAGTTACGGTGACAACTAATTACTTTACCTTCAGAAAAACAAATGTTGGAACTGATGAGATGTCATATTTCAAAGAAATTTCTGGAACTACTTCAGCCTCAATCTACAAAAATAAATTTACAAATAATATTGTTAGATACATCAAGTCATAAAAAAGGTCAACTTATTGGTTAGCAACTCATAAAACAAAATGTCACATAGATGTACAATCAGAGTCAAAATATTTAATGCTCATTTGTGTGCATGGGGAGACACCCTGCTGTACTTTGAGACTGAGTTTAATATGAGGAATTTCTTAATTTGTAACTCCTTAAGCCCGCCTTACCTTTGCAAATTGGATGTTTGGGAACTGTTTGGCCACCTCAGCCATGATTTCGTTCATAGATACACATTGTGGAGCCCAATCTGCCCAGAAGTGCACAACCAGCAGATTACTATAAAAAAACAACATGATTAACACTGTTATTGTTAATGCTAATGTAAAGAGAGACGCTAAAATTATATTAACAAAATATTGTTAACATTAACAAAATGTGATGTATGTTTGTACTTAATAGACCCCTGTGCAGATGATGTACGGTAACACTTTGTTTATATTATGTAATAGTGGAAGAAGCAACTTTATGTTTGTCTTGCAACGGATTCATTTACCCCTCCCTGTTCTTAGCTGCGCTGTAAAGAGACTTGCGTTTACATCTCGCCATGTCTTGTTTCTGCACATTGAGGCAGCTTTCTATCCCTTCAAAAAGTAGCCCACACCTCGAGTGGGCCTTGTGATGGGCGAATTGCATAAAACCCCCCCCCCCAAAAACAAAAAAAACCAAATGTGCTTTCCGACGGGAGCTTCAAACTCATAGCCCGCCTCATTCCCTGGTCCCCACCATAAGAAAGCGCACATGTAACAAAGCATAACATCATCAGCTGATCAGTACATGGGTCTATTGTAGATGAATGAAACATAATCAATAGACCGATTGCGCAACCAATGTTTACATATCATCGCGTGACCTATTGTGTGTATTACATCATCTGAGCTGATGGCAAACTACGTGCAAATACATGCCGTGACCGACAGAGTCACACCAAAAGTCGGCTTTTGGTAATAACAACACAGTAACTAAGCCATTTCATTAAAGTTGTATGTTGTGACATTGATTTTAATCACATTACTGTTTCATAAACTACCAGTATTCTACTACAAAAGAGGTTTATTTTGAGTTATGCACTACCGGCATCGGACGACTATGTAGCCACCCGCCTGTTATTTTGTTTGTAATGTAGGCCTAAATCACTATAAAAAAAGGGTAAAGAATGTTGGAAGAGTGAGCATTTATACCTAGCCTTGCGAAATTTTTAATAGGCAAAGGAATCACACAGTTTTGGAAAGCAATTTCTTTGGATGATTCAGCTTCAAAACTTTAAAATTCTTATGTTGAAAAGTGTGTGATTGCGGTTGTCTGGCCCAAACGTTCCGTCGTGCACTAGTACACATCATGCACATTTAAACGTTACTTGTACAATTTTCAAGACTTGCTGGAACTGTCATTACTGGCTTTATTCAGCCACTCGAACGTCTCTGGTACAAACTCTGGAATATTTTTCACAGTTTTTGAGAAAGAAAAGCCTTTAACGAAAAAGAAATGCAACAATCATGAAAAACCGTACCACACTTTCCTATGGAGGACGTCCTGCTTGTTTACGTTTAATACCAAAAATAGGTCACGTGACATGGGTCCCGCAATCGGTCTATTGCTTTCATGGACTTGGTCATGGGACATGTACATTAAATAGAACTTGGCATGATCATGTACAAACCCCAGAACTGAGTTCTGAAAGAAGATTGGATCAAGGTTCCTCCATGGTTATGGTCATCCATGGAGGAAAGAAGATGCATCAACACGTGAGAAAAATTGTCTAAGTTGGTATAATTATTACAAGTATTGTTACTGACTCCCTATTCATATTATTTTGTCTTCATTCAATCATTTGTACTGCCACTGGTCGGATACCAGACTAGACAACTTTCTTGTCAATTGATAAATCTTTTGATAAATTTAATGATATACGAAAAATTAAAGTAATCGACACTATTTAAAACAGTTCTGAAATATTCTTATATAGTTCAGGAAAGAGAAACACGTGTAGGTACCTCCCTGCTGTCTCCCCAAGGTTGTCAAATTCCTCTAGGGAAGTCACGTTTGTCAGATTTGACGACATCTTTTTTCTTGAGTACCTTTTCAGTTAAATGTCACAGGAGGGCGCTATACTAATTTTATGAATGCGATTGTGAAGAATCTGTTCCATGTGTATAGAATTAGAAACGCGCATGAGTTATTTCTAATGGACCCATGGGCTATGGAAGAGGATACGTAAAAAGTACATTATACCCAATTGCCAATTTTCTTTCTTGCCCCAAAGTATCATTTGCGAGCCCCTGCTTCTTCGTGGTTGAGATGTAATTGAAAGCAAATATAAAGATGAAGTCTTCTGGAGTGAGGTTTCAACAAATTATGTCCAAAGGGACTTGGAAAATGAACCAATGGTTGGCATTTTATTTTCATGAGTTCAATATCGAAATGACCTCGTTGTACTGGTTCACATGCTATTGCTAAAAAGTCAGTTGTGTCACAAACTTGAAGAAATGGACATTTTGATTGATTGTAACTAAAAACGCGTCGGCCAGAACCAATAATAATTATCACACAGGTATTGGGCTTTGATTTCCTGAGGCTCGATTGAGCTTTTTTTCAAGACAACAAAATGACTTGGATAAATATCTAGTACTGTAGACCTGCTGATGTACGTCTGGCCCATGCAAGAAGATGTGAAACGCTGATTAAAAAAATGAAGTTTAAATGACGACATTCATTTTGAGTCTCATGCTGAGCGAGTATATGGAATAATTTCACATTCTTTTCTAGTTATAATTTGCTACAACTAACAATGCCAGGGGCAAATAAAGGCTCACTCGTATTCGCCATTAGTATCCCAGAAGTGGGTGGTTTTATTTCCTTCACACGTTGCAGGGTCAGTGAGAGTAAACATGTAGTCATATTGACTTAGAAGACTCCAACGATCCAAGCAGTTTTTTGTTGATGAATTTGTAATCCATTCTCCCAAAACTTGACCCAGAAATTATTCGAAATACCCCTGGACATTTAACGGTGTATTTTCTTATTTACCTTTGATGTTGCACCAGAGCCCTCCCATTTCCCTCATTGAATTGTAAACGACTCATGAGGAATCTTACTTTATTTAGTTGGCTAAATTGAATATGTGTTTTTCACTCGATAATGTTTTCATCTAGCAAACAGCCAGGCAATAATTTTGCTGGGGCCTTTCCCGTTCTGCGCGAAGGCCTCTCAACATGATAATCACAACAAGATTCGCCAAAATATAATCCCGCGTAATTCTCCAAGGGACCTCACAAAGTGCTTTACCTCGTCTGGGTCCCAGAGCACCTTTGGTTGGTTTATAATGTTTACCGAAATCGGGTGGTTACCAAGATGACTATACTGCCGTGATTAAGGCTAAAATGGCCGTCGGCAATATCAATATTGTCTTATTGTGCAAATTAGTGCAAGGCCTGACCCCTTCAAAATTGGATGGTTATTGCGCAGTTGTTTGAAGAAAGATGCTTTGTAGTCAATTTCGGTGAAAGATTCTCCAAGTAATGACCGAGTTCGCTTTCGCTTTAATTCAAGTTCGTTTGAGGGACAAACTTATTCAAATCGCAATGACGTCACCACTGAAGATTCGTTTAAGTGGTTGGGATATCTGCCTAGTGCGCTCCTTCGAGTTTGCAGGTATCCCTAGGCTTCTGAGCTATACGATTAAGTTCTCTCTTGCATGAGCAAACATGTATGGTAATAACAAATCCACGCGGTGTGAAAACGACTACGTGGTTATTTAGAATTCTAAAGCAATTTGGGTTGTGCCTTGAGATTGTCCGTAATGCGCATCGTTGGGCCTTGTTGCTTGGAACGGCTTGGATCAACAGTAACCTTGCTCAATGTCTCTTTAAAACTCAATGCCTCCTTAAAACTCAATGCCCCTTTAACTACACATACTTGTCGGCACACAACACTAACATGCCACATTTCTTGAATTGGAATAATACATACGGTACTCTTGTAAAATAATACTCGATAACAAGCATTTCAACGCATTAACGGCACTCCCCCAGTTCCGTTCAACACTTCCGAAATGTTAAACTACAAGTAGTAAAATTTCAATGAGTGAAGCATTCAATATGCTGTAAGCATTTCATGGCAGCAGAGCGGTCGATCCGGTCTAGCTGAAGCGGTGGTCCACGGTGTCTCGCAAAATGTACAAACTGTCAACAGAAGAGCACTCCCTTAAACATACCATCCTCCGTTATTGACCCTTTTTCACCGACTACGTCAGATATTGCAAGTCTACGCATGTCATTCCTTAATTTATTTTGTGAACAAAATATAAGTTAACCACGTTGGTTAAGACATGGTTCAGATGAAAGAGAGTTGACACTTCTGCTTAGTACTTACGAGTTCAGGATGTAAAAACAGACTTATAGAGATAGAACAATTTAAGGTTGGTTTGTAATCTTATATTCCCAGTATTACATCATAATAATCCAATAATATAAAGTATCCCTAAAACTCACTGTTATGCTGATATTTTTCCACTTGTGCATTCGAATTGTAATAGAAAATGATGAGCGAATAATGATCTAATTGAACTCAGGACGAGGCCAGTATATTTTAAAGTGCAGAAGTGGAATGAATAGGTCAATGGTCAGTTGTGCTCACGACACGAGCTGTACAACACATTTTTCCTGTAGATGAATGAAAACTGACACTACAGTCATAGGTGTATGAGCCGGGTGATGAGCAGTTGCCCCCCTCCCCTAAACAAATAAATAAATGAATTAAAAAAAAGGCAAAACAGTGGGGAAAGTTCGGGTAAAGCAAGAAGAAGAAAACAGAAAACAGTAATTTTTATTAGAAATGGTACTTTTTGTCTGTGTAAAATCTCGGGCAAATCAACCTCTCTGCCCCACTTAATCAAAGAGTCCCCATACGCCCATGTACAGTTCTATATTGGCTGAATTTGTCTTTAAACCAACTCTCTAAAGACATTCAAACTGAAACCATAGTAATACAAATACTAACAATAATTGAGCAAATTAATATTCTGGTAGCATTCTGTTACATTTACAAACTGTACCTGTAGAAGGAAAAAACCTATTGTAAATTGGTCTTTTAGGTTCCGAGTGGAGTCCATTTTGTTAGACGATGAAAGTAAGAAGGAATCTTGTATCTGATGTATGCCTACGTTATCTAAACATGGCACCCATCATAGCCTTGATGCTTGCCCATTTGATGACGCACTCACGTAACCAGCCCTATATATGATATTGCTGTTCATCCCTGAAGTCAAATACTGCGAGGTGGAATCTGCCAAGATTATTTATTCCTCGGGACAGCTGATATTCAAGTTAAAATCGAAATCGATGCTTAACCTCTTTCTGTGGAAAGTTAGCCTACTTTCTTCTTCAGTGAATAAAGGAGGTCAAATGTGTTTTCCATTGGGTTCCTTGTTGTGTAAACACCAGTGAATTAAACTTGGAAGAAATTTAATTTGGATGGAATTAAATTTATTCAGTTGGTCTCCTCCATTGCAACAGCAGAGCAATCATTTCGAAAATAAGCCAGGGTGTCGCCAAATTACTCTGACAATGTTATTGTTTTCATAATCAGAATGGGCGATCGAAAAAACTGTGTAAATATTTTATAAACCCTGCAGTAAACACGGTTGCACTTGAATAAAGCACGAGGTCTGACCATTGAAATATTTTAAATTTATGAATGAAATTCATTTTTGGTTTGCTTATAGCTGTAATATAGAAGATTACATAAAGTGAAGTTGATGCCCTCCGTGTTAAAAAGTTGTGTTACACGTAAAGCTATATTTAACGCATGGTGACTCGAAATGGAATCATTCAACAGTGTGTAGAAAATGCGTTAGGAACTGCGGTCGCCAAATGAAATCCCGCTGCAGACGATAACTTATTGGATTACCTTTTTTTCGCGGGAAAACGTGGAATGGACTCTACACTCCCGTTGACACTGAGCCACTTGAAGAGTGACATGTTTATGCGATTTTCCAGCGCATCTATCAATGGGGGAATCGTTCGAGGCTACAGTGGCAGCAAATGTTGGTTTGTCATTTGAGCTTTCCCACCTTCGTGACGTTACGTCAGTGATGACGTCAGGGGTTTATGATATCGATCTATATAACGTTTCTCTGCTCGGGTGAATACATCCTTTGATTCGACATTTCTACGCTCCATTGATTAACTTGTAATGTTTATGAGATAGAAAATGCTTTTTCAATTTCAGTCAGATAATTCTACGTTTTGATAAAAGTACTTATAAAATGTGCAGGCAAGTCAACTTGATGTCAAACTGTGCGAGGTGACAAGTGCCTTCAAACAGAAAGAACCCTTCTAACTGTTATTTAGTAGTGAGATGTTTTAGACAAGTTCCAAGGGCTACACTGTTAAAGTCCCGTACCTCATTCGGCACGATTAATGCCACTTTTACTCTTATGAAAGGAGTTCACGGAGATGTCATTTCATGGGATGAGGATTTTGATTAAAGTAACACTTGTGACCACGTGGCCATTCTGAAACCTGTTTCATGTTAATTAGCGCAGATAAAAAGATCACCAAGGCAACCCAATAACAAGATTAATGTTGCAAACGTAGGTATAGATCGTTGTGAGACGGCTGCCAGCTGACAAGTTGACAAAGTCTAAACCGGCATTATGTCCGTAAATACAGCTTCATCTTTTGATGTACAGTCGTCTTAAACAAAACAGAAATCATCACTAATATTATTGGTCCTTTCATTACCATAAGGAATATTAAGTTTGGAGAGATTGGATTCTTGAACTGTTCAAGAACTAGAGATCTTGACGGTGAACCACCCCATGACCAAGATTTGTACATGAAATGACCTTTGAGTATCGGTCAGCTATAGGAGCCTACTGTCTTTATTCCTAATCTATCGTTAACACTGAAGAACGAAACGCTGAAGACGAGAAAGCACGAACCAATTCTTATTTGTTTTCCTTTCCTGTTTAATTATCTAAGGTATTCATATTTTGTTGTGTCCATCACCGACCTCTTTTAGCTAGAGGCTGTTTAAAATTGAAAATACATTAAGCTTCATAATAGTGTTCGTTGGAGGGTGTAGGCCCATGTACTGCTAGTTGACGTCGTCGCGCACTGTTACTGTGCCCTAAACTCATTAGTATGAAATTGAATTTACCCATTGGCAGTAAGGCGCCATTATGTGACCAGTTCACTTCTAGATGCAATGGGCAGTTTTTCTTGACTTCGTTTTGAAACAGCGTCAATTTAATTACTTTAAAGCTCACTGTGAACGTTCAAAAATAGCTGAACAAACGGCTGTATCATTAAGACCTTTGAAGGGAAATTGGGTTTAGTCTGTCCCTACACATGGTAGGATGATATAGGCAGTAAGGCCTACATCATGTGAAGTCTAGTCTGTAGACGTCTCTTTGTCGATGATGATTCTAAATAAAACATTTAGTGTGTAACCATGCAAATTTTGTTATACAGCAAACGGCTGAGAAGTAGGCAATCAAACAAGAGGTTTCCGTCACCATGACGTAATTTTCTCCAGTTTTCAATGGGTGAAGCCCTTGAAAGACTGGCTTCTCAAAAAACCTCTTACGATCTGTGATTTACCAGAGCACACTGTGGTAAAATCAGACAGTGAGTAATGTACCGAAAATAAATTTTAAATTGTCAGAGACTAGCACCGATTTGTATGAAACACTGGAATTCTTACAAAATGAATCTTCCATAATAATAAAAAAGAACTAGGTTACTTGGAGATGGTATTAGCAAAAGTGGCGCTTCTTTGAACGCAGGACATGCACTATAGAACTAACCTCTAGCCGACTCCACAGAGTCTCACCAAGTGAATTTTAAACTTAGATATTTAAAGTTTTTGATCAGTGTTGTAGCACTTTTTTTAATAAGCGCCTGTCATACCTCGTATGCACTGAACGTTTTATTAATTACTGGTTACGTCCGATTTCTCTTTACATGTATAAAGCTGTCGTGATATTTCAGCCGTCGGTCTACCAAAGCATTTCTTCAATTATGGCAAAACGTCGATAATTATAAAAAAATCTTAACATTTGATTGAAAACTTACTTTACGAAAAGCCAATAATGCTAACAATCTATCACTTAAAACCGTTCCTCGCGATCCACCAATGATGCATAAAGAGCTATCTCGGGGGAAAATCACCCTTTTCATGAATAAAGCTTTGCATTGTCTGAACATATTATAGATAGAATGCAACAAAACAGATGGAGCAAATTATCAAAAGGGTAAGTATCATTATGAAGCCTCCATATTACTCCCAAGCCGACAAGTATTATAGCAGACGTAGCAGTGTGAGAATAACTTGATTTGTATTGGAACGCCTTGAAGAAGACACGCGTTGATGTAGTGAGGACGAATTGACAATCTGCTCTTTCTTATTTGCTGGAGAAGGTTTCTTAAGAGGGGAGATCAGTCTTTCCGATATTGCCTGTCCCTTTGGGCTCTTGTATAATTTGACTCCGATCCTCCTGAGGGGGCACGGTCTCTTCTTCTTCTTCTTCTTTTTGTTCTACTGGGAATGTTCTTCTTAAGGGGTGGGAATGATGGACAGTATTAAAGGTGGTTTGTTGGCAGTGTCTTTGAAAGGCTGGAGATGATTTTTTCCCAGGTCTACGTACAATAGTCAAGTCTATAATTAAAACATGGAAGCAAAGTCATGTGTTGATAACAAAGTTCGGTTATTCGGAAAAAGGATAGGCGTGGTTGTAATTGTGAAGGTTCATTGACTTGGTGGTGTGGTGGCTTTATGTTAAGTAGTATTTGTTGTCAGTAAGGCCAAGTGTACTTGTACAAGGAAGTTTAACCACTGAGCGGGAATGATGGTATGGATTTGGTTATGGGAAGGAATTAGACTGTATTACCAGGAGTAGATTGTGGCCCTAATAGTGACTGGGATTTTATCACAGTTGTTATTTGTGTATCTTTTTGCGTAATACACTTCCCGAGAGGCGTAGAGAGATATTAGTGGGAGCGATCTTACTATCAGACAGCTTGGGGGAACTTCTTAAAGATGACAAAATATGGGAATATAATCATGATAACAACAACTTAATGGATGGAAAATGGAAATGATAGTAATGCATTTATGAGATGTCTTCCAAAAAAGAGGGTAAAACATTTTCCCAACATGTTTTATACCGAAACTGAGATCTCAAAGTAAATTCAGCATGGAGCCCGATGTAGAACAAAATTCCAATTCAATTAAACCCAGAACATTATCACTATGTCTATCGGCATGGCCTGATATAGTCCGTCATAATGGCCACATTGTCATCGCCTTGTTTATGTTCTATGGAGCGCCAAAGGCGTCAAAATTACATTAGTGCACTTTCTGAGATTACGAATGTACATGCATGGGTTGTTCCCGTTAGCACCGGATAATTCGCGAACTTTTTTATTATGATATTTTGTAAAGTGCATGGTGACCATAATCGAACTAGCCGCAGAGATAAAAGGAACGAGAACTTGAAAATGGACCTAAATATGTTTTTGTGTATGGTGTGCTACCCGGACGTGTTACTGCCTGGGGTGTCTGTGTAGTGTAGATTTGGCCAGTTGTTCGTTTCACATGATCTTTATATCTATGTAGGACACAAGCTGTATGTACAGATTCCAGCGAGAACAAATGTGCGTATGCATAATCTGAGTTATAAAAGAAAATGTATAAAAACAAATAAAATAAACTAAAATTAAACTTTAATAGTTGTATATACACCCTTTCTCCAATAACGAGGTAAATTTGGGGTATAGGCCTATAAGCACTCGGTATGGATGTAACAATACGATGAATCTTAATCAAGTCTAAAGTAATTGACTTATTCCGCTTGTGTCAAAACCTGACCCATTTGTCCCTTATCTTGAAGACAGACATAACATCAGAATACATGCTTGACTTAACCAAACCATTGGGCAGAGCGTTAAGTTATATTTAGAGTTATATCGATGAAAATTTAGGTTACAATTCAATCGATTTGTTTTACATCATGACAGAACGTACCCCTACTTTCCCATTCTTGCCAACATTTGTAGCATGCAGTTGGTAAATAATTCACTGTGCTTGCTGTACAATTCTTTTCGCTACAATAACACAATCGAAGAGAAACGAAGAGATATTCCAGGACCCAGAGCGTAAAATGGAAGCAATGTTTTTGCCCAGGGTAGACTTTATTAAAAGCTTGATCAACAGCGGCGAGGTTACTGGGCCTTATTGATGTCTGCTATAACTAAGCTTTATCATGCGAGAAGATGACCGTGTTTCTACAGTAAATATTGGTTACGCGGAACACTGTGTGCATGAATACGCTAAGAACCCTTGATAGAAATGGACGCACTTGGGAAGTAAACAAGATTCACTAATGTAATGGAATGCTGCTGTGTGGACTACTGAGGGATGAATGTTGATTTGTTTTGGCGAATTCATAAATCAAAGTATAACCGCATCCACGAATCATTTCCGAAAACCTAGAGCCATGGACTCATTTACATCTTTGAAATATCACGTGGGATGCACATGACTTCACAAATGACCGATGTGCGTGAAGGCAGAACCCAATCTTGACAGAGCCAAGGTTCAACCCCAAAGGCTAAATCATTTGCTTTATAGTTTGTAGAGATTTACCTGAGTGGCGGCTGAAGGTGCTTACAAAGATACCCTTATACGGGGCATAAATCACTAATGATGTTTTAATTTGGGGACTTTGATATTGATATAGCAAAACAGACAGAAAGTCGAAACTTATTCATATCAAGAAAGTGAAATGTCTCACTGATAAATGACTGCATAATTGTAAAGACAATGTCACATTTGTTTACCCTGGGGTAATCTTTTTGTCCACTCTGGAGCATAACCTTTAAAACCATAGCCTGAGAAAGACCGCGATAAAACTGCAATGTTTTAAATTTACCTGAATGAATCAATGTACAAAATATAACAAAAAGTAAACGACAAAAGTTGATACGATTTGCCCGAAAGTTATCGGAGATTTATCACTGTTATGCACCGTCTTTGCACTTTCTGTAGAGTCGTTTACTTTAATGAGTTACTGTAACGGTTAATTGTTTTCCCTATAGTCTGTGCAAAATGGTCACACTCCGTTCCAGACATAATCCATGCAGAGTGTTTGCATGGTTGGTTGATTTTCCCACAATAGGTATACTGTGATGAGATCAGGATATTTCTAATCAAGTTCATGCAGCTGAACATCTCCATGGACTTAAATTATCATTTTTTAATAGAAACAAGCTTTATTGACTATACAGCCTGGGGAAAATGTACTGTAATGCAAAGTCCATAACATTTTGTTGATTCATAACGGTATTGAGGTTTACGGTACGTCAGACTAAGCGTCTCTTTCAAATGAGCTTTGTTTTAGGTCTTATTGATTTGTGTCGTAGTATCTTTTCTTTCGTATCTCAGATAATTGTCAGTAATTGCCAAGGTTGTAGTTATTTTTTTATGAAGAAGTCTTGGGGAAGGAATGGTGTGGTTGATAAAGATGGTTTGGATTTGGCGCCATTGGGGACGAGCGATCAATCCAGTGTCTCGAGGTGAACCAGGGTCAGGGTACTTGACGATGTAGGGTTAGGTATCTCAAAATAAGGTTTTATAGTAATTTTGGTTTAAAGACTACATGTTCATTCTTCCATCTTTAACCAGCTTATCTATATCCATCCATCTACATGATTTATGTGACACTCACGAACCTTGCGCTAGAAAGGCTTTGCGTCACATTCATTTTATAAACGCATGTAAAACGTTAATCTTTCTCGCCACTTTACACCAAGGTAAAATGTTTCGTAATGCCACTTTATACTGTGCAAAGCTGACGTTTGATATCACTCAGCCATACTGTGTAGAAGAAATAATCATTGGACCTAATTCTTGTGCTTAACATACCCGCACAACTTCACGAATTTTGATTTAGTAGCTGATAAGATTCACATTGGCTACATGAACATGTCAAATTGCCTAAAACAATTCTCAGTTGAATTAAGATACTTTTATTCCTGGTGAGAATAAATTTCAACTTGGTTGATGGATATTCCACGTTAGGTAAAGCTTTAAGTCCACAAATAAATTGACTACTATTTTGGGTATAGTCTGGATTCCAGTTTGGTAAAATATATTTTGGTTTGACCATCAATTCCTATTTAGGTAATTTAGGTAACCACACACTCACTAACTTCCTTGAATGTTGTAGCTCCGTATTGATGCAGCTTCGCGCAATTAATTATGAAAGATTACAATAACACTCGTCCTTGAAACCAGACCCGTGCTTCATTTACCATAGAGTATAATTATAGATGTTACAGATTAACAAACCATTGCCTTAACGGAACCACTCATCGTAGTATAAAACCGTACATGTACGTGTTGTCATACAGTCATTACTACATGTAGTTGAATCCAGATATCGTAATTTCAAGTTCAGTTATATTTTATGAGTAGACGTAATTTCTTTATAATTAAATTGAGTTGTGTTGACTTCTTCTTCAAGACTGCCGCGGCGCCATCAAATATTATTGCTTTTAATGAAAAATTAATTTCATTATTTTATTTTAACTATTATTTTTGATCCTGAAGTTGATCTGGTTTTAGAATCACCCGAAATTGAAACAGAACAACCCCTTATAAAAGTGGAAGATCTGGAATTGTTTTTGGTCGGTTGGAATGTAATATTATTTTTTAATTTTCAGAATGGGTCTCACTGGTGAAAATGAAATCATAAAGCAGCTAGTATTCTGATGTGCAGAGTTATTCAAAATATTTTTAATCGAGGTTAAATTTGCATCGGGATAAAGAAAAAGTATTTGTGTTTGGATAAAGAATAATTATTTCTTTTACCTATACACCGATGTGTGTTAAGCACTGTGTACTTTCCCGAGTTCTGTGAAAAACAAACAAAAAACCCCAAAAACCTCTCCCCGGAGAAATATCTTTATTTCATATGGTCACGAAGACTCGGTATATTCATGCACATAGTTATAAGGTTACCATTTTGATCTTATGTCATAATAAAATAGTTTGTTTGGAATATTTGAATTAGAACGATGTGGAAAACCCATGACATTGCATTGGGTCAATTCTTTTTTTTTTGATAAACCATTAAATGTAATGTTAAATTCATGTAATAAGTTTTCTTGTTTTGTATAACAATAATAATAACCTCCTATAATTTGGTGATTCAAATGTTCTCGCGATGAAAATGATCAAACCAGTCTGATTGAAACGTCGAGTTTTTCCATCTCACATGCTAATAGAAAAAAGCAACACATTTTTAAAACAAGTTTTAGATTTATTCATAGTTACACTGTATACATGCATGCCTTGTTGTATAACTTACATGACTACATCTTAAAATATGAGTATCAGTTTACCGTATTTGCTTTTAACATTCCAGCACAATTTCCTCTAAATCATTAGTGAAGAATTATGGCACTGATAAAAATGGCGACCTTACAATTATGTGCATGAGTATACCGAGTCTTCGTGACCATGTGAAATGAAGCTATGTCTCTGGAGAGACAACCTCGATTTCTCCAATTCTCCAAATGTTCTTTCCAATCTTAAGATGCCAAACCCTGATTTAAGATAGAAACTCCAAGATTATTTGTATTAACAAAAGAATGATGGTCACGAAGCTGTGTGGCAGGGGGCATGAACAGCTTTTTTTGAAGTTCACTTCTCAAATAGTGGATATCTTTTTAATCTATGTCACAAAGTCTTCTTCTAACTGACATGTCTTCTCTAGAGAATTGCCTCCCGAAGGTATAGCAAAAAAAAAGAAACGCGTATTTTTCCGGCGCTAATTCGTCAGTAAGAGGTTTATCGAGGGCTTATCCTTCAGAATGAATTCATTCTATACATAAATCAATGAAGAAGAATCGCACAGGAGAAAACAACAAAGAACTGTGAATAATAAATACTGAAATACAAACACTGCCTTGCTAGAGTCCCACAATAGTCGTTTCAGCCTCAATCCAATTTTTGAAACGTCTGATTCGCACAGTCAGTTTTGATTTATTCAGTCTTTTCATCATCTAAAAATGTTACTTTGAAGGGAAAATTTAAAATCAATTGAAGCTTGCAAACAAAGAATGATTTATTTAATATTGACAGAACACTTTGCAAGGGAATGTTTTTCACGTATTTGACATACATCTAAATTTTAAAATGAAGACATTTTGAAACATTACCTACGGTTGTCGCACCGTTATACTTCTTAATTGGTTTTGAACAAGATACTCAAAGAGTCATTTAATTTCCATAAAAACCCTTCGAATAAAAAAACCTTGTGAAAAAATAGGTATGTACGATACTGTAGAAAAAATCTAAAGGCAAAAAAAAACAAAAAAAACAAACAAAAAAAACAAAAAACGAGAACACAAAACGGAGATAGATCGTAACATGCCTTATTGTTAGCTTCAATGCACATTCAGCTCAACATTGGCAAGAAGAAAAACATAAATGCTCACAGATTTACATGTACCTTACATGGTATGAAGAAAATGTTGGTAGACAACTTTTATCTTTTATTTTTTTTAAATAAAAAAATTATTAAAATCCAAAATTAGTTTTCGTCTCAGTGAGACGAAAGCCTCTGCCTATAGGAATGCGTGCAAAAATGCTGAATGCATTTGTACCATTTTCTCGCAAATGAAACAACGAAATGAGCTGACATTTTCATTGGTTGGTTTTATTATCTTGACTTCTGCAAAGAATGGAAGCATTTATACAGTAAATTTACCAACGTTGAGCTGGGGCTTTAATAATCAAACGAAAATGATTTGTTTCAAACAGCTTTTTTTAGACACCATCTTCCATGTTACTCTAAAGATGTTTTTTTTATGATACAAATTGTAATTATGTCTGAAATAATTACAAACGTAAACCATGTCGTTTGACATACTGTGAATTTGAATAATGAATGTCAAATGAAGATTTAGGAACAGGTGTGTAGGTCGGAGATACAAATAATTTAATTCAGGGAATACCATTATTGGTATCCTTTACAATCAGCCATATTTCCCAATAGGGTCGCCCGATTTTGTTTTAAAGGGTAGGCCTACGTGTTGGGAATAGGTGAGTTTTCACGTTTAATTAAAATTTGGCCAGAAGGTAAAATATATATCAGCAAAAAAGAGTTTGTTAACCATGTTTCTATTTTCCCTCGAAACATTTAATTGTTTGTATAGATAACCGGCATGTAATCCAAATTTACACTCCTTGAAAACGGTTCATGGATACCATTTGTTTCCAGTCGGACATTTTGTTACATTTAAACACATTCTTCTGTAGGTGTGCATAGCCTTTAAACTAACCGTGGCCGCATTCCGCACCAATGGGAACACGATAAGGTCATGTACAGACGCTGTCGGCTTACAATCTCAGCTTGAAAGGTGACCATGCGATAAAACCAATATTTTAAAATTCCTCTGGGGGTGGGGGAAGGATGGGGGGGGGGCTTGATATAATCAAAAGCTGGGACCATTATTGATGTGTCAGTAGGAAGTGACGTCATACGTTGTATGTGAATAGGAGAATCTGATGCGGCATGAGAATCCTAGATCGACAGGTTAGAAGTTTTCGTAACGTTTGTTGTATGCTCTCTGATGCTAAAGAACTTCTCATAGACCCATGTAAACTTTTAAGACAATTTAGTGAAGCTTAAAGTGAGCTGAGCGGATCAATGCAGACTTGAGCTCTCTTCAAAGATATCCGATGTCCTTGGGCAGTCAGTCTAGATGAAGTTCATGCTCTTGTATCCCGAAACATTCCTCTTGATTCAATCCTCTACGCGTGACAATATTCCACTTCTAACCTACGCCAATTTGTCAGCTTACCTCAGAATACCCTAATCACACACTCACAAAAGACAAAGTCAAATCTTTTTCGATTTGAACCTCTAGACTGTCTTACTTAGGGTTGGAATTAATTCAGAACAAATGGTTAATTTAAAAAATGGAGAGATGGGTGAGCCACAACAAAATGTGCAGGATTCGTGATAGAAAATGGTGTCGGATGTCAATAAAAATAACATAGTATTGTTATTTATGTTGTTCTTAAATTTATTTATAAATTTTTTTTTACGGTCTTATTGTCTGAATGCGAGAAGGATGAGCTGTTTGAATGCACGTTTATTTATACACATGATGCTGTCACGCAGCTGGTATCTGTAAGGAATTTTTGGCATACTCTGTGTATCGTCTGGGCTATTACTAGCTATAGCTGTTTGTTTCATTGATTGTATTTAAGGCTATGCGGAGACATAACTGTGAATTTGAATTGAATTTCTAGAAAGGTTAGAGATTAACTTCGATTCTTTGCTGGAAACTATGTAATAAAATATTAATCTTTGTAACAATGACACGTTAGGACACTCGTGAGCATTTAAATGTATCTCTATGATGAAGTTGTAATTGATTGAATGTCAGCATAAATTTAAAATTGTTTTTATTTTCCTTTCAGTCCAGTATTATTCGTTGTGAATATTGTCATGGACCTATTTATACAAATAGTCGATGGCTTTGTTATATAAAAAGGTTTTTTATTAAAACACAATGTCGTAACACAATGTGTAATCAATATTTATTATAAAATGTTTTGGTGAAAACCACTCAACTTTCTTAGATTTGCATGCCATACTTTAGTGGTGAGGAAAAATGGTTGTTCAGTCAACATTTCGGACTTTTGACATGAAACGCCGTAGTTGTTTTGTATTTGTATTTGTAAACTGAACTTCAAATTTGGCGTCGGTTGCTTTGTAATAACACACTTAATAAATACGGTTAGTTACCAGGGTTCGTGCGAGGCTAGTTATTTCAACTCATCCTTCCGAGTTGTTAGTCCATCGAAGATACCCACCCAAGAATACTCCGTGGACGACACGCATGCCAATCAAGCCGTTTCAGCTGCATTTAAGATAGAAAACGCGCGTAATAGGAACAGTTCACCACACACGTGACCCTTGAAAACCACAGGAGTGGATGAAGTTTGGTTGCAGTATTGGGTATCTGCTCTTCACGTAGAGTTAACGCTTCTTCAAAGTGATGCTGAGATTGAGATTGTGGAATACATAGAGGAGGGAAGTTGTAGACATGTTCAAAATATCAAATGAAGACGCCATCATCAGTAGCATAGACCAAACCGATGCTATTGTGTCAGTCAAGCGTATTTAATTGGCTCGTGTATCCCAAGGCTGGAACGATGTTCAATCTGTGAAGATTGTGGTATTGTGTAGACGTGGACGGTTAGCCATCACCCTCATCATCATTATCGGACGTGCAATGAGCCCTAAGCGACGGGGGGAAATAGTTGAGCGAGTTCGGTAACACGGCATTTTCTCGGTTCTTCCTCTTGGGCACCACCGTCATCATCACCCGCGGACCGGGAGTAGCAGTAGCAAGCAGCCTGGTGACTAACACCCCTCTCGTCATCAGGGCTGTCCTCCTCGGAGAATCCTCTATCACTTGGAGCTGACGAACTCACCGACAACATTCTGACAACATGAAACACTTGTGGAACTACGCTGTACTGGTGGGATGTCTTCTGCAAGGTGAGTTTGTTTTCACATGATGCGTACGGGGTGTTTTTCTTATTATCGTCACGGCTTCGTTATTGAATTTCATGTTTGTTTTTCCCAGCTGTGTGCATTAACACAATCCATTAGATCAGCACAGTTTCCTCCCAGCCCCCTATCAACACTGCTCTCCGAGGTCCACACAACAAGGCTAAGACCCAAGACCGTTTTGAATATTGATCCCCCTTTTTAATGTAGGAGTGTAATTTGCGTGTATCTTCTTTGTATGTGCGTCACCCAAACCATATATCACTATTCTCCATTTCCTGCCTCCGGTGTCCTACGGCAAGTCGGTACCATCTTTGTGCAGTTATCAGCCACAATTTCACCCTCATCTAGGCATGATAGCATCATCCCAGGAAAATCTGTATTTGTTGGAGATTTTGTCTCTTCATTTATCAAATTAGTGCAACTGACGACGGGACTGTGCGATTGTCTACACACTTGAAATAAACTCAAGGCTGGTTGAGTGTCATACTTGGCCGTTATTACACGGTATACCAAGTGGATGTTGTAGAAGCAGATGCAATCTGTGATATAGTTTGTCCAAGCAGAATCCAATCTCTAAGATAAACTAATCCCTGTCATGTTATTGATAACATGTTATTTTAAATACTGTCTTTATCAATAAGTCTTTATTGTTTTGATAAGCCAACATTATACATATCAGCTGGGGACTTATGACACTTTGCTTAAATCTCTTATTTACCGTAAGTCTTTGGCTATACTCTATTGGGAATGATGACACAGAGATAAGAGGATGGTTTTAAAGAGTGAGGCAAAGTACTTTACTGCTCTCAGTCTACTTGTATATGACTGTACTCGAAGTTGGATTCTTTTATGTTCGGTTTCCTCCTAGGTTTGTTTAATTTCCCAGATGTAGCAGCATGGGACACCTGTATAAGACAACTGGGAGACTGTGATGTTGTTCCAACCATGGAGAAAGAACATTCCTCCATGTTCCAACAGAGTCTTTGACATTTTGTTTTGCCTTTTGAGAAGTTCATCACATTTTGCTGCGGTCAGTGGCCTTTTATTTAAACACTATCTGTCCAAGGAGGATTATGAAGACGTCTTATTTGTCTGCGTATCACATGGTTACTTCTACCTCATTGCGGTCAATGGCTTTAAGATCATTTTCTTGTCATCAGTGAAGCTCTTCAAATAAACATATATATATGTCAACTAGAGCAGGTTTTATACGAGGAGTGAGTTATGTCCCAATCTAAATCACCCATGGCATCACACGACATGATTAATTATTAAAAGCCACCCATTCACATCAAAATTATATTTCCACTGAGCACACTGTGTTGCACTTTCTTTGAAGAACCTAGCAATCATGTGCTGCTCAGGTAATTGTGCATTGTAAGGGTATAGTCAAGGGGTATTGATTACTGACTATCACTGAAGACCAAACAATAGGAGTAATAATACACCTGTTTAATATGTCAGGCCTAAATGGCTTCATACAACAATAACTCAATTAGAACTAACTCATTAGAACAGTCCAGCAGTAATAATGTATGTGCTCTCTAAATCCAATTGAGGAGGAATTGTTACTCGTTTTGTCCTTTTCATTTTGTTTCACACACCAAAAGAGGTATGAAACCTTTACTATACTGGGTGTTTTCTTTATTGTGGCAGTTCCGTCTTTTGATATAACCTTTCCACTTTTAAAGGTTATGGGAAGGTCACGAATAGTTGAGTAATTCTCGGATTTCGTTCTTCAAATCTTTTCAGATCCATCTTTTAGTTTCCTGAGTTTACAAGAATGCAACAATGTCATGTATTATGGTTTGATTCGACCACTTTAATTTCCCAAAGGTCCTCTCTTTTCATTTTACACCTTCTGTTATTAGGAATTCATCTTTCTTGTTGAGACCTACTCAATCGGATATACGTATGAAATGATGCTTTGAAAGTTTCTTACCACACATACATAACATGGAGTCCTTCAAAATGTTGCCATGGAAATAACAGAATGAAATCACTGGAAATGGTTAGAACGTAATAAACAGTGATTATTTCCGAATTTCCCTCGGGGCCAGAACCCTAAAAGCAATTTTCACGCGCAATAACAAAGTTCATTTCAACGCATCGTTGCTTCCTCCAACCCTCCAGAGTGTAAATAGTGCAATCACGTCAATGTCAGGATCTTGACACAATACCATTATGTGAATGCTTGAGTAAATTAGCTTCTTCAAGGTTAAAGAAAACATCTTGAGTTTTTCCCTGTTTGTTTGAAGGGTGTGAAAGCACAGTCCCAGGTTAACGAAACAAAACAAAATGAAAACCGTTGAAGACCGTCAAAGCATGAGACAGTGCAGATTCATTGGATGTGTTTCCCTTCTCAAAGTTGCACAAAATGTGACGGAACATGTACTTTGTTTTGTAATTCGCCATTAACAAGTTGCTCATGTTCTACCCCCTTTTTCATTTGGGGTGGGGGGGGGGGGGTCGTCTTGATCATCTCCAGGTATATGTACTTAAAAGGTGACGTACATTACAAACAAGTGGAGGGAGATTGGGCTGACCTGAATTTCTCTTCCCTCTTGTATATTCGTTGATTCATTGTGATGTCTCGAGCTTAACATCGGTCTTTATTCTATTATCCTTTGCAAAAAAAAGAAGACAACAAAAAACGCAAAAAAAAAAAAAAAAATGCTGGGTTGGCTAAAAGCCTCCCCACAAATTCTCGCAAAATGTATGAGAGCTTTTAAGTATTCAGAGCTTTTTATTTCAATTTCCTGTTGTTTTCTTACAAAGTAGAATGTTGTGGGTGGTTAATCCATTGCACTTTATCGTGATAGGCACGTAGTGGACTCAAGGATGTCGATGAATGCTAAAATAATGTGCTTTTTTAAGCTGTTGGTGTAGACAATGTTCGAATACGAATATGTCAACTTAAGAATCATGTTAAAAAAACAGAAACATCAAGTTCTGTTTAATATTTTGAATATTATTTTTAAAGTAATAATTTTAATTACCTGCCAAGTTTCATTGTCATGTGCTGTCAATGTGAACGTATTTATTTATTTATTGTTTTGTTATTTGCAGTGGTAGTACTTTGCTCAATGCTAAATTTAATAGTGATTTTAACTACAACATATCTGACTGTACGTTAAACGTTATTTCTTGCAATAATACTCGAACTATTGCTAACCCGTTGTACTTTCTCCCTCAGTAGATAAATAACGTTATCGGATTGTAAACCATGAGTTGGAACGCCTAATGTATGTATAAGTTCAAGGTGATGCGGATTCACAGCTTTACAGAAATGACTTACACTTTGCTCAAAGTTTACCCAAATAGTTTTAGTGTCAAGTTCGTTTTCGAAATCTATAGGAAAAACGTTTCCTCTATAGGAAAAACGTTTCCTCGAAAGAAACATGCTTTGGAAAATATTTCGAACAAACGTAAATCATTATCATAAATGATCAAAGTGTATTCACCAAAAACAAAAAAATCGAACATTTAGATGGAAAAGGTAATAATGGACAAACACAAATTATTTAGCACTTTTACGTATTTTGGTTATAAGTTATGGTTACTTTAATTAACTGTATTTTTTTTTGGCCATGAAAATTTAAACAAGAGCGAAATCCAAAACAAATTACTCTCCTGTAATTACAGCTGTTATAATGAAAACATCTCTTGGCACGACTATAACCAATACCCAATACCTAAATGATAATTATCAAGGAAGCTTCTAACCAAAAGAAAGAAAGAAGGAATGCTTTTTCATGTACAGTAATGACCAGTCCACTGATTTCTCTAAGGCATTTTGAGTTGGCGGTATATAGCCTGACTGCAATACGGTAACCGTGTTTTATCAGTTGCATCCGTCAGGTTGTACTCTGACGCTCATTACTTTCCAATCGATCCATACTCTTGATGTTATCTCGCGTCATGTCATCTGGACTGTACTTTTTCTAGAAAGACGAAAAAGCGGCCGCACCCACGGGGCTTTCCAGGAGCCAGGCGCACGATCAAACGAGGCAGATATATCTAAATCAAGGGGTATGTCTCGAAACAAATCGGAGAAAATATTTCATTTCATCGTGTAATAGAAGACAGGGAAAGTTGTTTCTTTATCAAAATAATAATTTTTGGCTTAATCCACTTAAAATTTTCACAGTAAGTTATTACAAATCTTCGTACTAATTTGTTTCTACTTTGGAATTTGTTTTCATGTGCAAGCAAGAATTTGTAAATTTGAAGATGTTTAGACCAACTTGGGTAATGTTTTGCTTCTTGTTTATTATACTTTGGTTAAAGGAGCGAATACAATATAAGCTTAACCCAAAACCCGTCACTAAAGATTTCATGGAAGTCTCCAATCATTCGTAAAATGAAATCGAACAGCTATATTTTGCGTAATATATAATGCTATTACAGTATATAAGTTCTAATTCATCGGAAATTGGATTTTAATTTGACTGATATTTCCAATTTAAACTAAAAGTCTTTTCAATTTACCCTATATAGTGGATAAATTCCAGTGTGTTATTTTAGTGTGATATTATCGTGAATCAGAGCAGAAGTATTTTGTTGACTTTCCTCGCGGGAATTCCTGGGGACTTAACCCTCAAATACAATAATCTGTACCCCTGAATCTTTGAAATTGAGTTTAAACCATGCAGTTTAAACGTTCAGCAGCATATTTAACTTCCTTTTACAGTTGAGAAGAAATATTCTAAAGGGAACTTCATCTTATATATGCCAATAAAAATATCATCAAACTATAAAAATATTAGAATTGGTGATCACAATTTTTGGAATTAGAAAACGACTTATAGCTGTTGTTACGAATTTCGTAAAAACTGTTTAATGGTAGTTTCCTGGCAAAGTCATTTATAAAAAATCCAATTTAAAATTAACATTTTAAGGATGACAGAAATACACACGACTCTATTTTTTAAAGGAAGATTAGAAGATTTTAAGAAGTGCACAGAAGTCGAACATACGCCTGAGTCATCTGAAACGGTTGGGCATTACGTAATTGAATATCAAAACAGTGGGAAACCTGGCATTTAAGGTTCTTACTTACAAAAGCTGATTTGAATTTTTTTCAGTATCCTGTGGCTTGGGAAATGAAATGAGAATAAAATTGACGATAATTCACCACATACAAGTTTTATTATTAATAATCAGTATAGTCTACGACAGCCAAATTAAAGTTAAACTCTATTTCTTGTCAACCTGAATATTCTATGTGTAGTTTTGAACTGGGCTACTCCCTACTGAATGTATCAGGTTCAGTAATGAGAAAAAAAACCCAAAACATATCAATACATTTTATATTATCTATTACATCGATGCATTTGAGATGATGTGTTCTTTCCATCACATTATATTGTTGTTGATATTTGGCAGACCGATATAGGTCTGATGGAAATGAGAAGTTGGGTTATCTAGAACATAGAGACATCAACTTTAAGTCTCCCGCACCTCTCCCGTGGCACATTCAATTTTCGATATCATGGAGACGGGACAATGCCCGTGTTTCACTGCATGATGCACGTCTTCTTAATTTGATACATGATGGAGCAATTTAAAAGATTTTTAATTTAAGTTTGAACACAAAATCTTGTTAGCATTCGGCTGTTGACCTCAAAAAGATTGACTTTCTATGGAATCATGAGTCATTATTTTTTTAGAGGTAATGCAAAGAAGTGGCTTCTCAGTTTTTGAGGTAAAATATTACAGTAGAACTTACTGTAAACGATAAGCCGATGATGATTTATATCGCAATCTAAAATTTATTTTTACGTGCTCTGGTTTTATAAGAAGAGTGAGCAAAGATCTTGTTAAAGGTACCTATTTCAATCCTCATCGAATAAAACGTGAAAGGGCCTTTTTTAATTGCCATTTTCACGGATGGTGTTGTAGTTCATTTTTTTATGACAGAAATGTTATCAGAGGCGATGTTTTGACAATCGTACTGGTGAGCCGGTGTACCAACCGACGAAATTCCAACAAAAGTTTAACTAGTGTTGAGCTCGTAAACATAACTAGTTTTAAATAAATTGAAACGCAAAATGAGCAACGTATTACGCACGTCAAACTTTGATTTTATCCACTCACCTGCCCATTTTAAGCCTTTTTCATAAGATGTCATTATCAAACTTATTGGTTTTAGTTTTAAGCCTGTGAAAGGCCTGTTTTTATCATATGAGCTAAGCATGAAATAGCCATTTAAGTTGTTCTTAAAAACACTGTCATATAGTATTCGAAGAAAAAGATAAGTGGTTGTTGGTTGTATGTTAACTAGACGTCACTACAGATAACAGATTCGATCCGTCAACCAAATAATTATATAGTTCATGCGTCATCGTGCCATGAGGATTTGCGCCCTCTTTCTACTAGCCAATCCAATTAGTAGCTCAGCAACGATGTATAGATGTATAAAAACAAACACACTTATTTTTTCGAGTGCGTCGTGTGTGTAAATAAATACGTATATTTAATGAGACAATAAATAATGCAGACATCAAATTGCCTGTTACGCAAACAGTGGCCAATTTAGAGGGAAAATTGGATGGAATAAAGCGGCACGTTTTTATTTCAAAACCAAGAATGAAAAAGGAATCCTAACATTCTTTGCACATTTATTTTACGCACATGAGATTTGTTACATGAGACAGACAATGTTTAGAGGGAAAAAAGATTCTATACATACATTTTTATTTACAGTAGAAACAGTAAAGTACCGGTGGTTGCATAAAAAAATATGAGTCAAAGAGTGGTTTGGTTTGGATTACTGACCCTAAACCTCAGAGTTACAAATTTCAAAAGCTTTGATTAAAATGATAAATTGGAGATTTCTGAATCCTCTTAGGCGAACTCAGTGGTTATCAAAACATAAATCCACGTAAGAACGTTTTCAAATGCAATCTTGTGTTTTTACAATTTTCGGAAGATCAGCCATGTCGAAAAAGGGTTTACAGGCCGTCAGTGGCTCAATTTATTGTTGATACCATGATACGTTTCTTGAAAGCATTTCTCACTCACTCGATCTGAAAAAACAAACATAGTTTACAGAAACAAGAGCTATTTTCATGTATATTTGGTTTGCGGTAACACCATGTGATTATATCTACTTTGCTATATACACCATGCAATGCCTCAAATCCTATAGCTATTTTCATGTTTGACTCTAGTGAAATTCGTTCATAGCAGCGATATAATAACACAACGACTCGATGTTTTAGTATCAATGGTAATCGTCACTATTTCTCAATATTTTAGATTTATGTATGAGTATAAAGGTTAAGATGACCGCAAAATTAACCCATCATAAGACATAAACTGTTAACTGTTTTTTTTCCATTTTGTTTATTATTTTTTTTTGTCGTCGAGGCATCTTTTAAACAAAATTACGTACACATCACTTTTAACATGTGCAAAGTGAACTTCTTAAATATGACGTGCCCGTATGGCACCGTTCCCATATCCTATCTTACAAGAGTCAAGAATACTTGAATGGCCAATTTTTATTTTCAACCCTCAACTTTTTCTTCGTCGACGAAACTTCTCGCTTAAGTTTGGTTTCCAACTGAAATGGAATGTAACTTCTACATTTGGCTAGGAAACTACGTTGATTCAAGACGAACGTGTAAAATGTGCATTTATTCAGTGCTAAAAACAAACATGTCTATACTGGCTAGTTTGCGGTGCCAAGTTCAAGTGTTTAAGAAGGTGTCTCGCCTTGGCAGTGGTTATGTTAGCTCAAAGAAGAGTCACGTTTTTGTTAATGTAACATTACATCACGCACAAATACTCTTCTATAAAAAGACTGTCACAGATTCAGTGACAACACTGTAGGATCCCCCAAAACAACCTTCCTCCTTGCTTGATGAATCTTCTAAGGAGGGCGACGTAGTCTTATCATTACTGCTTGACTGAGTTGTTGCCTTAGCTCCCTACAGATCGTGTCAACCTCACCCGGTCTGTAACAACTAAGAGCGCGCAAAAATCCTGCAGGGCGTTTCCATTGATTACCTATAATTTTGATGAGATAGCCCTGGGCAAGATTATTTCCTCCTTTTCTTCTTTAAACAGACAAGAGGAGGCGGAAAGAAGCAAGGTAAGGCAGAACAGGAAAAAAAATCCCAGATCTGATTTATTAATGTCTCCGTAGGGTTCATGTTGAGGGGCCAAACTTATTTCACGCGGTTGAAAATAGATTATTTTGTGGTGGTGAATTCGTTTCCGGTAAGGACAAAATCAGTTCGATTTTGTGTCCTCTTTTTCAATCATGAGGCGCCAAAGAAACTCTGCTTGTTTTACCGGAATGTTATTTTTAGCGTCTCTTTGCTTCGATTTTCGGGCACTATTCCACCCAAGCAGGCCTCTTGTTGGGTTGTTGGCCTTGCAATTACATGTAATCTCATTCTTAAATGCCAATTTCTATTTAAACTAAAACAGGCAGACTAATCGAACATTAATTCTGAAATTGCAAATACAATTAGACTGTAGGATATGCCCTTAGTCACATTGTAAGGTGCAGTCATGTATTGCCTAATTACAGACAGCGCTGTGACTGTCCCAAGACATTTAGTAATGCGTTGCGAGTTATTGCATTCAATGCTAGTAGCATTAAGACGTCAGGGTTTGAGACTCAACTGCCTCTGATACAAGGATCAGACTACTTTTGGGAGAGGCCATTTGTAACATGATGCTTTATGCACGAGAAGACGTCACTGTTTCGGTATACGCTGAGAAGCAAGATTACTGAAATAGAGAAATACCATCATTTTTATTATTTTCACTACGTAAACTTTGAGGGAAAGAGAAGGAGATTCAAGTCTTTGAAAAGTGAAATAAGCCAAATATAATTAGAAATGACGTAATTTTGATTTAAAATTTAAGTTTACTATTCCTGTGAAAAGCTGTATGCTTTATCAAATCGTTATCTTTTATTTTGTATAACGATGGGTAGATGGAAAATGGGACTGAAAATAAATGACACGTAATAAAATAGAGTTGATTATATAAATATTTTTTATTATGTAAATATTGGCATAGCAATTAATTTTTATTCCTCCTTGAGTGGTCATAAAAATCCGCAAACGATGCAAACTGCCATTAACAGCTTGCTCAGACATTCATAATAACCTTGATGTAGCATTGGATCATTGAATAACGTAATTGCATTCAGCTTAAAGGGCATGAATGCACGCTTTATCAACATAATCTCAAGGAATTGAATAACTAATTAGAAAAATAGTCACTTCCCTTAAGGGTTAGACGCAAAAAGTATAACAAACATTTGAAACATTTACGGTTGAAGGCGTCATGCCCTGAAAACAAAATTTATTTTGTAAATATACATTTGCCATGAGAAGATTTAACGATACACTAGTAATATAAATTCTGATAGATGGTGGTAATATGAATTGAAAATCATCTTTCAATTGGAACAACCAAAAAGAAGAACTGTCTCCAAATAGACCTACCGGTAACTTTAACTTATTTTTAAATCCCCGATGTTGTAACTGCTAATTTTTTGCTAAACTTTAAACGTTAGCATAAACCGTGATTCAGTTTCCACATGGTTAGTAACATTAAATCTGTCTTGGCAGTCACCCTAAGAGGATTTCAATGAGCAACTTTTCTTAATCAAAATGGCACACTCTCTCCTTCATCCAAATGCTTACTTAGATTAGAGATATTAATTGTTTTCTGGATTTGGAGAAATACTTCCACCTGACGTGTTATCCCAGCTCAGAGTTGACCATATTCCAGCAATAGGCCTACTATCCATCAGTTGGAAGCAGCATTCGAATACATGGTTACTTTGATACACTGTTCAACTAGGAGCTAAGAGGTAGAATTTTCTTGGGGTTGCTGAAGCATGTATAGCGTGGGTCTCACCGAAATCTTTTCATAATCTTCTTGAAACAAGCTACAAATGCCTGTCTGTTTATGAATCCCATCAATCTACGAGGGGTTCTACAAAATGAAACACACATTTTTACCAATCATTTCAAAGGTGAACAGATTTAACCCAAACAAAAGCATAAGACCACAAATTAACTTCTACGTAAATCTAACCTTAAATTTGGCTTCTGTCGATTAAAGCATGAGAGTTTTTCTTGTCTCTCGTCTCGTGTTTTGATAATTTTGCAGAGAAGGAGCGGGCCTATGTTTGTTCAGACAGAACTACCTGAAAACGTTCTTGTACTTGAAAACACTTCTCCTTGAATATATGCTCTAAATGATGCGTCAGACCATTCTGGTAATACAAAACATACACACTACAAAGTGCGTTCAAGTTCAGGCGTAATAATTGGATGGTGACCAATTTGAAGAAACAGCTAATTTGATTTTGACCGAAAGAAACCGAAACAAAACAGTTGTACGTACAAAGATTGCCGGCGAAGCTTAAACTACACTTGAAAAATATCAATCTTGAAATATTTTGTATTTGTCTATGATGGAGGTGTCTGAGAATAAGTTGACTGTTTGATTTGATAGATATTGAATAGTTGATAATTTGTCTGTTTGCAGGATACAAGAAAGTACTCCTGGCTGGGAAAGCAATTATTGTTCATTTTGTTCTGAAGGTCACGCAATGGATGTTGCATGATGCTAAATGAATGCATTAATTGCTTATTCAACAGCAGTCTTGCCTCTACTGCTCAATTGAATTTGACATCGTAATGGATGGTCCCAAGCGATTTAATAGAAATTGAATCGAGGAGGGGTATTGGTATAGACTCCCTCATATCACCAACCAACGCATTATTTGAATTACAACCTGGCTATGTTCATGTATAATTCTCCATACGTGTGCCATTTTAATTCTGGAATAGCAGCCATGCAGTAGCCAGTGGAGCAAGACTCCATGGACTTCAGGTATGTGTCACGTGCTTGATACTTCTGGCGGCAACTATCGGCAAACTGGGTTGTTGTGACATTCGCCACCGTACACTCCAAGGCCCGCGTGCAGAAAACTCGAGCGTGCAGATCAGCAGAATATCTAGAGTTTTTGGCGGGCTTTTGTGGGAGAGTGTTTGGGTAGGAGGTTTTTTGTGTGCACACATCGCCTCGTGTGATCATGCCGCCATGACACCTACACTAAGCCCAGCATTGCTGTGTTTACAGCTTGTTCTTCTGTTTTACGTGGATCAAGGTTCGTGACGTTCTACCATTATACAACTTGTCATAAACAATTTACGTTAAAACAGTAGATTTCGTAGATTGCCAGCATACTGACAATTGCAAGTGGTTGCCTGCTGTTATGTTTTCAATAGTAGTTCGTACATGTTAGTTACAATTGAATGACCCACACGGTTGTTAACTCCTGCTGTTCAATCTTTTAAAATGTTAATTATATTACTTCCATTTTCTCTTTATTTATTATTTAACACTGCGTAAAATTGCTCAAGAGGCAGACATTGTTTGCGTCAATTAAAGCTTTTAGGAAGAGAGTCTCGAGCCAAGATTGAATTGTGATCAGTAGAAATCAAGCATCATTCTGATATTCATTTAGAAGTATAACATTCAAATGAAATTAGGTTCACACGATGGAGTAAATTACTCTTGGCTGAATGTTACCTTACGTTGCGACAACCAACTGTGATGATGGACAGGATAAATGATTTAAAGTACAGCAAGACAAGTTTGAAGAACACGTTTGTGTTCCTACATAGATACCAAATTTGCTACTAAATTTAACTTTAGTATAATTATATAGAAAGTGTTATATAACCTCTAAATGAATATGAACCTTCGTTTTGAAATATAAAACCTTGCGTAAGGACTGCTTAGTACCCCCAATTAACCCCTTCATTTAACACTTCGTTTAGTTTTTTTTTATCCTGACATCATCTCACGACCAACGTAATAGCCAATGTTTTTGAAAAATACAGTTATAAATGCGACAAATAATGTCGTACAAACAGTTATTGTTGTATCCGGAAACGACACCTGCCGGAAAACGCGTTGAAACTGTCACTAGTTATGCTGACATTAAATCTTCTCGTATTAGTTTCAAATGGATGTGTTGAACCTCAGCAGAATGTCTATAAAAGCATCCATTATTAATTAGAACTCTGTTGTTCAGACACCACTCTTTGAATACATCATCTTCTTGTAAGGTATGTAGTGTTTCAGACTAAGAGAGAGAGAGAGAGAGATGGACAGTAATTTTTTTCAGAAACAGCAGAAACAAAGTTGTTTCTATCTATGTCTTGTTGACTTGTTCTAATGTTGATCCAAGTTGTTCGCTGGTGATCTATTTCACACTGCATTTCTTTTTGCAAACGTTTTATCATTACATTCATGCATATCAAAATTGTTCAGCTAGCATTGCAAGTGTGTCAATTATGTTAAAATCTTGCTTACTAAGCCACTAACTTTTTTCCTAGTCGTAACTCAGATAGCAAATTGTATTACTCGATGGAGTTGTTTAAGGTGGCAATAATTTGGCTTAACAAGACAATGTTTTAAATGAGTACATTATGAGTACTAATCGTCCCTTGTGGACTTGTGATCCTCGAAGTCACAGCCCTGTCAGCCTGAATCGAGCAATGCATTTATTACGGCCTGGATGGGGTTTGATGGCAAAAATACATTTTGCTTGTTGATGAACATAGAAAGTATATTTACGAACTGGGGATGACTGAATTTGAAAAGCTACTCATTTTGCTTATCTTTTATTTGATTACGGCAGTTGACTGTAAACATGTAGCCATTGTTGGTGCTTAATTGTTTGTATGTATTTTTTTTTATTAAGTACGATCATTTGCGAATTTGCGAAGTTTAAACTACAATATGACATTTTTTTCTGAAAAGGATAGAGAAAACTGTTCAGAGCTTGACCAGACATTTTCATTTAGGGGGCAAGCGGGGGTAAAGACATAATTTGGATGGGTTGGGGCGGGATGGCTATTTATGTAGATGTCTCAATTCTGTTTAAAATACCAATATTGCACCATTATTTGATTCTAACTAATAGGACTAAGTTAGAACTAGATTTGTGAAATCCACCCCTGATCAACGATGTAGATTCACAGAATGTAAATATGTTCTCGTTGAATTTATTTTTCAAACACTACAAACAATCTTTTATCTTTGGGAGCATCCATTGGAAGCAAGTCTAAAATTACGGTCTTAAATAATTTAGAAATAAAAGCAACAACACTTATAACCACATTGGATATAATGATACCACACACAAGTGGTGTTTAGGGAAGATCCATCTTTCGAATCCAACAGTTGGCAACGTTAACTTAATTCTAATTTTTAATTAAAACAAGTGTGTGAGTCGTGCCAGACACTAATAACATCAACGTTTCAAAATTAAAATCAATTTTTTTTCAAGAGATAACACAGGTCTTCCAGGCGATCTTAAACTAATTAAAAAAAAATAGTCTCAGAACAATAGCACCTTATCTTGCTTGTGTCCGTAATTTTTTTTTCTTAATTGAGGAAATGTATTACAGTTTAAAGTCTTGGAAACCACAATAGAAATATTAGGTAACAGTAGACTACCATGGCCAATGCTCAATGGTTAAATAGAAAATAAGACTATGAGTGACTATGAGAGACTATGTGCCAAATAAATAAGAGTTACAACCCGGGAAGATCAATGTAAATGTGAAGGAGGCGGCAGCATTCTTAGCCGACATCCTCATCGTTACGGTCGGTTTGTGAACTTGAACATATTATTCAGAATAATGGAGCCGCGTATTGAATTCCTTTAGTCGTGTCAAAGTGTGATCAAACAAGAAGCTATCAGGTACACTATCTTATGTTTGGAAAACCTGTTTGATTTGACATGTATGAACAGTGTTCATTACAAAGAAATACGTGCTTGTACGTATACGTGCTAGATTGTTAGGCAAAAGTGACTTTCTAAATTTGTAAGAGACAGTTGTGTGCGATTTGCATATGTTATTTGAAGTAATTTATTTCCTTAATCATTATTTGATTGTGTTGCTGGTAAGTTTGCTTGCAGCCCAGGGGGCAAGCACGTTTTACACGCCACACGAATGGAAGTGTCTCATTGTATAGGCATGTTGATGACGTGGGAACACAGACGGGGAGCCGACACAGAAAATTGATATAACTAGTGGAAATGATTAATGACAAAACGACTTTGTATAAACAGTCTATTTTAAATTGATTGCAAACAAAATTAAAATGTTTATTGTTCTTGGTATGCGACTCCAATAATGTTCAACACAAGGTAAACAAGCAACCGTCATGTATTTTAATGTCTTTCTGAATACGGCGCACCACTTAGGCTGTCATTTAAGTCAGACGCTTAAGTAGACTTCAGCAAACTGTATGCATAATGTAGACCATTAAATCTATACTCAACATTTCAGGAATAATGTACAATTGACTCAATACTCATCATATCAGGAATAATGTAATTAAATCTATACATACTCAACATTTCACGAATAATGGTTTTGTTAAAAGCTTCATAATCCAATAGCCATTTCGAACTTTGTATAAACAAAATCTCAGGTCTACTTTTATTTTTGTCATTTTAATAAAATATGGATGTTGCCATAAGAAGCCACAGTCAGTTATGAGATAAATTACATGTCGGAAAAATATTTGATGTACGAGCGATGGTTTCTCAATGTAAATGGTCCAAGGCCAAATGTCACCTAACGATTGTGCACACAGACGTCGGAAATGAATCGATATCATGTATCGAAGAGGAGTAGATTCTATTATTATTAGTGACTGTAAAAACGAAAGGCTGCGTGATTGCTGTAAAACTCTATCTTATATCATAGGTCTATGTATGTACATAGTTCTTTATATAATATCAATATTTTACATTGCGTCGTACCAAAACCACGTAGGTCTACGATTACTTTCTTAATTGCAGTACGATGCGGATCATCAATAATTGTGTTAAAGTTTGATATCTTCAGTATGTCAGTGTCAATTATTCACAAGGTGACTTGTATGTGATCAACACACAGCTGGCTAAGGCTCACCAGAGCAGATTTTTTACGTGTCTTGTCTCTCCAAGTATGCCAAGTTTGGTATGATTTTATAATCTTGCGACACAGGCATATTTTATCAGCCTATGCCAGTTTATAATTTTGTAACCTGGCTACTATTTTGCGCATGTTGATAAAGGTCTTTTCACAAATCTTCCACTTCTTTCAATACAGTGTCAGATGATGCAAATCATCCTCCATATTTCTTGATCCTCTGCCTCATCTTCTGTCCTGTGTTCCTTGGGCCTGTCTTTAATTTTGTCTGTTGTCACATGAATGTCTTTCTCCAAACCATGTTTAAAAAACAAAAACAAACATGTCTTGGCCGAGTGAATAAGAACATCGGACTCAAGCTCTGGTGTTTCTGATCAGCAGGGTGTGGGTTCGAGTCCCGGTCGTGATACTTTTGCCCTTTTAAGCAGGACACTTAACCACTATTGCTACGTCCTTCAGATGGGACTTAAAGCCTTAGGTTCTGTGTGTTGTGTAATGCACGTAAAGGAACCCAGTGCACTTGTCGCAAAGAGAATGAGTTCTCCTCGGTGTTGGCTGTTGGCTGCAGACTGCGCCACAGCATCTTGTAAACCATTACATGGTGCTATGTAAAGGAACAGGTCTCATGCTTCAAAAACATAACTCCGCAAACCTTGCAGGAAAAAAAAATACCGAGTGCTTTGAGACGCCCATCAGGTGTGATAAGGCGCTAAATAAGAACTTTGTATTATTGTTGTTATTATTAAACAAACAAACAAACACCCCCGAAAAAATAAACTACGTACAATTATTACTATTATAAACAAACATGTAAACTTGTTTGCTCTAAGAAACTATGATGACATATTTACATCATACATAAACATTTTCTTGTTGTTGATTCAGTCTAGGATGAAAACAAGAATACTTTCAATCGTTCAGGGGCGAGACCTAATCGTTCTGCAGTTGGTCCCCTGTTCAATCAGAACTTGAAACCGTATGGATTTGGTAGACATATTCAGGCGTGCTTAAAGGCAAGATACTTAAATGGTAACTGTTGTATCACAAGAAGCAAATGAACCATCAAATGCAGATTCTCTGTTTCTGTATATTGTTTACTCCATCAAATGTATTATAATCAAGTCAAATGCAAATTAAAACGAAACCTCCGTTTGAGTGCATTGCTTTCAATGTGACTATATAATGAGATAAATGTGTATCGGTTGTAAGGATCACAACAAATAAAAAACAACAGTTATTATTTGCATGGTTATAAACGCTTTATCTACATTCATTTGAAAACATTAATGCATTAAAAAGCATGTGAATGTAAAGAATAGACTGTTTCAGTTGGATTTATAAACGCAGCGTTCTTCAATATTTAACTATCAGTTTAATATTGAGAAACTTTCTTTCACTTAGTAATATTTAAAACTGATTAAAACCGCAAACTCATGTTATTTGGAAAGTGCGACAACCTTCTGACTAGGAGGCTTTTACATAATATGGACAATTCCAATAAAGTATGCTCGTGATTTATACTAATTGTGTTAGCGAAAGTGTAGGACTCCTACCTTATTCGCATGGTTTGAAAAGAAGCCAAAAGAGTGGTCGTTATTGAATATAGCCTTTAAGTGCCGTTATAACCAGCCGCAGTTCAAGGAATTTTGACCAGGGAGGGTCCAGTCGGACAAGTAACTGGAATGTCGCGATGTTTATGGGTGCATCGCAAGCAGGCAATAGTAATTTAGATCTGTAGCGAGATTAAGGCTATCATCCTGTGAAGGCGCAAGTTAAAGTTTACAAAAAGAAAAATAGTGCAAGAAGAAGAAAAAGAAGTAAGAAATCGTCAAGAGCAGGGAGGGGTCCAGACCCCTGGAACCACCCATGTATGTCTCGCATGGTATGGTTCAATAGTAACTTCAAACAGTAGGACTATATTTCTTTTTGTTTTTACGGACAATATTTTAGTTTCGATTTTTATGGATATTATTTTAGTTTCGATCACTTAATGGCCACTGCTGTAATTATAACCGGATATCTGTGCTTAAGTCGTATAGCTCCGCAGTTAAGTGCACGCTCTTCAATCCCCCAGTCCTTTCTTGTCTTTCGAGGGGCCGTGATTGCGTCAAGCATTGTGCGACCCATTTTCCTGGTGACGGCTGAATCGGAAACTGTCGTCGGGATGCACTCAGATGCCCCCTTAATGACATGGTGCGAAACTTTGACGTATCTGCACTCAACGCAATGGCGTGAAGTAATCACTTAATTCAACCATTGGTGCAGGGTATAGTTTTACGGCACCAGGCAAAAAAGGCGGGAAGAGTGGGGGAGAGAGTGGGAGAGAGTACATTAGATTGTTGTGCACACAAATGTTTGCGCGTAATTTTGAGGGCCTTGACATTTAGGGGACCATTGCAAATGGTCACCAGATTAGATTTTGATATTTGCCAGAGGGCGCCTTCTTTTGGATGATTTACGTCACATACGGCAGTTGACAAGCCAAGCAAGACGTTGGGAAGCACACAAAGTCATGCGTGTATTCCTGAACTGTAAACACAACATACCTACAAAATGTTAATGCATGCAGACAAAAAGAACCATGTTCGTTATTCCAGCACTACTCTGTAACTACCAGGTTATTAACATTATGTGACATGTTAAATCACAAGAAAGTATCTTGAGAATATTGCTCTTGTTGTTTTCATGATTTGGCTAGTTCGTGTTTGACATTCGATCAAACAGGTTACTGCCATTTCCATTTGCAGATCAAACAATGATTAAAATCAATTTATGGGTAGAGCTGGAGAAATAGACTGACTAATTCTTCATTTTTTTTGTAATTATAAGAGTAAGGATAATTAAAGAATTTTGATTTTTCAAAGCAGAGTACACCGACGTTTTTCATGTTTTGAAGCAAAAATTTGCACCCGTAATCTGTCCAATTATGATTTCTTTTAACGTACCTGATAATGTACATTTTGCTCATGAGGAGAGGCGCCACAGAGTTAAGTCTACCTACAGTCTCAAACCAGCTGCTGCTACAGCAGACAGCACTCTCGTCCTCATATCATCAAATCGTTACAACTCTTTTTAGGGATTTGCTATCGATTGCTTCTTTCTGATTTGCCATGACCTTTAATTTGCAAAGATTCAATCCTATTCACATTGACATGTGTTCATCGTGGCCCGGACACTGCTGAGGTTATTCTTTGCAGACAATACACCGATAGTTTAATTCTGTTAAAGGAATAGAAATTAAGCCTTTAACCTTGTTTAAAGACCTTACTATAAAAGGTACATGTTATTTAACCTTGGTGACACTCGTCTGTCATATTTTCATTTGCCGTTTGATGAAATGCAATCCAGTTGACAGTGTATGAGTGCGTTGAATCTTACATCAATTAATAATATAGTCTTATAAAATATTTTCAAAACAAGTTTTTCTTGATAAATTAAATTAATTAAATCTGAATTACGGTACTCGATACCCTCAAACCAGGAAAATACGCGATGTAGTCATTTCGTTTGTGGTTTCAAATTTTGTTTAAGCGTAAATTGGCAGCCTTGTAGCGGCGGTAGTGTATATCATTTTACTTCCCGGCAGGGGACACTCAATTATTGAGATGCCTTTGCCGGTACTGTGGTAACCGAATAACATTTGTCATCTCCCAAGCTGGAATATTGAATCAAATCACTTATTGTCAAAGTTATACAATCTGTGGAACATAATATTTGCTACGGAAAATAAAATTTGTATTCAAAGTGTAACAATTAGATAAAGGAATCGCTGTAGGGTTGATGCTGTAACAACATTCAATACAACAGCATAGAATGCCACCTTAGGACTACTAAATACTATTGAGTTCGTTTAATCATTATTGGTGACTTTTTCTTGGTTCGTTTTACTTCATGTTTCAATCCCAACTGTCGACTGTCCGTTTAAATGAGGCTAAACCCTGTTATAAGATTAAACTCATTTTTAAATCGACTTCCTTGTCACCGAATATTATAAGCTGCCTCAGCTTAGTTTGTGCAATTCCACACACACAAAAAATAAAAAATAAAAAAGAAGGAATGCCCCAGAATCAAAACAAATCAAACTTAATTACCCCAGATTCTTTTAGAATTTGAAACTCGAATTTCGCACGATCCGTAGCAAAGCAATATTTACTTTCAAGCAGCGTTTATGAAACCAAATAAATGATTGGAAGTGTTGCCTTACCAGCAGTAGACCAGCCGTAGTCAGAGTGCTGGACGGCTGTTCATTTATTAGTCAAATGGCTGTTAGGGGTTCAACCCTCAAGAGAATTCTGGGCTTTAATTCGCAAACATCTTACAGTCGCGAAATTAATTACCTTGATATCAAGAGGCGTTGTTCCCTTTGCTTGGAGTTCAGCCACCTTTAATTTTTCTTCTGTACTTCCATCGATTGAGGCATACCCCCAAACTAATCAAATTATCTGCGTGTATAGTCTCGCTTTGTTCCTTACATAGGTCATAGTTGCATCTTACCGACACATTGTTAACTCGAGAAAGCCTTAAATATCCCTACACTGTGACTGGAACATAGGTTGTCGGTAATAAGAGTGTATTAAATGAGATGTGGGCGGGGTGGGGGAGAGTCCATCAAAGTTTTCTTTATCAACTTTAGAAGGTTGTACAAAAACAAGTCAAGTGCCTTTCTGTCTTTATTAACAATCAGTTGGACAAGAAAATGAGACCATTAATGTTTTCATTTTGACACAAACTCGAGTAATTGAAGATGGAGCAGACCCTTACATACATCTCATGTCCCCCAAAACAGACCGAAATTCCTTCACCCAGCTGCTTCACAGTCCCTCCATAGCCAGTTGGATCATTCACGCTTTATCTAATACGTCTAGAACCATCTTTTACATCCCCTCGTGGTACCGCTCCCCGGCTGACCCTCGAAAACCTCAATTTAATACCAGATGTGAAATGAAAACATGGATGCTTTTCCAATCATCGAGTTGGTCGGGGTCTGAACTGGAAACCCCGTGGCCTTTTCCACTTTTACAGAGGTCCATCCATCTTTAACACTCTCTGGAATGTGAGTTAATGGAATGATTATTTAGGAGTGACGAAGTTGGTGGTCTTCTTGATTTGTCTAGTATGAAATCCATCTTCGTGTTTTGGCTCCATGTTTATCGAAGTCAAATAAGATTTTAACGAGTCCCTGTATACAGAGCAGAGAGGATCAAAATCAACGAGAAAGTGAAACATGGGGAAGGGCACAGCAGAAACAAACTATATACGGTTTTCCCCCACTTGGGGTCTTTGCACTTTCTTCCAACAGTTAATGAGAAGATGCTACCTCTCAACAACTGTGTTGTGTAATTTGTGAATAATTCGAGGCCTTGTCTCACCGTGACGTACCTTTAATTTCCGAACCCACTTTAACACGGTAAGATGTACTGTATAATTCAATTGAGAGGGTACGTGGTCAGCAAATGATACGGGTAACATCTTTCTCTGCCTCTCTAGAATTGAGAATCACACCTCGAGGGTTACGGAGATACTTTAGGAGATGTTGATCCTTGAGATTAAAGATGAGGAAAAATATCAATGAAAGATGGCATCTAATAAGAGGCCATCATGTCTAAGACAGTGTTGTGCCGTCCGGGGGCCCTATGCTGGGTATTGGTGGGCAAGACACGTTGGCAGTTTGAGTTTCATAGGATGTTGAATCTTGAGAAAGGACATTTGATAAAATTTTAAGTAATTGAATGGTGCATCCTTAATGGATACCTTTTTGAGAAATCAAGGTTTACCCACGTCCTGCTATGTCTTTTATGCTATTAATGTCTTTGAACATATTGCAACTAGAAACCTAACTCATTGGTCGAATATTAGACTCATATTTCATATAGAGCTGTTGAGTTCATGTCTGTACTTGAAATGACATGTATTTTACGTTGGTGCAACTTGGCCTCTGTGTAGTCTTTGCTATTGACAAGTATTATATGCCCCATTTTAAGTCTCCACAGATAAACAAAGCCGCAGCTTTAAAAAAAGTTTTATTATATTTTTTAAACTGTGAATTCGACCCTCGCAAAGATGGATGGAAGCATCGAGGCGTGTATAGTTAATGATAAAGCGAAGACTTTGCATTATCTATCAACCTTGCCGGCCCCATTTTGTCTTTCCACATCCAGACTATCAAGAAAAAACAGTTTATGTATCGCTTCAGTGGCAATATGAACACATTCTTCCCAAAGAATCCCTCTACTACGTGTAAAGTCATCTGGTACTTCTAGTCAATCAGGTTGTTCAACCAAAGACCCTGTCATCAGCTTCATGGGTGAAATGCCTCAGCCAAAAGATCTGTCTTATGGAGTGGTTAAACACTTTCTGTGGATATACCATGACAATAAATAAATAATTATTCCTGCGGTTCTTCTGGCTTATGTAATTTGCAAGTTGACGAGTGTGATGGATAGTATGTGAAGTCACTACACGGAAACTAAACAAAAATGTCCCATCTGCGATTCCTGGTTTTCGACTCAAATTATTCAATATTTCATGATTTGATTCAATTATTTATATCATAATTGCAGACGCAATATGGGCGGTGGACACGAATTTGTTGTATGCTTTGATCTGTACTTTTTAATTCATATCAAATGAAAAATTGTTACACGGTTTTTATTTGAGAATATATGTTTAGCTATAAAGAAAGAATCCCTCAACCTGTTTGCTGTTACTGATTATCTTTACACTGACATTATATTGGTCACTATGAAATGAGTAAAACGTTACATTTTAGGTAGATTAAGCTAAGACCCTTTCAAAATTTACTGACCAGTTTCACAGAATTAAAAAACGAAGAAGACAATTTAATTATACCGCTTATCAATCAGGCAAAGATTGTGTTACTGGATTTAAAGTTATCTATTGACAACTAATACAATTGTGTTTTAATTAGGTTGTGGGAGGGTGGCAACATCGATTGAAAATTTGCCATAACCTCGAGTGTTTCTATACTGATAGATCGTGTTTCCGATTCAGTTCTAAAAAGAGGAACCTTTTTCTGGTTAAACAAACACGTGCTTGTAGATTTCTCACTTAATTAAATTGTAATCAATACGTTTGGCGCGCGGCAGTGATAGGCCAATGGGGCACACAAGGTCCTCATGGACCGTGATTCTATAAGGAAGATTAAGAGCTCCATCTTCATTTAGTCTCTATACTTTATGAGCTTTCAACCACAAAATGTTATCAAAATTTCAATCCATTTAAGCGGGTTCTTCCACCTCAGTGGCTTAAATCATTTTGATTCCAGACAGTGTTATTAATTGGACTGTAACCCTTAAGTTACCAACGCGGTGAATCAAACGAGAAAATTATTTGGATATTCGAGAATGTCTTTTTCTTGTCTCCTTAAGATAGCTCTGTCAATGACATAAACTAGTTTTTAATTATAAAAGTAGCTGTAAAAACATGCTGGTAGCCACAATGATAGGGCTTGAGGCTACTGTAGTATTTTGTAGATTCATTTCACTTGTAGCGAGGGACGGAGCGATGAATCAAAATTAAATTGTGCATTGTAACTTTGAAATAGAGATAACTTATTTAAATTTGAGATAAGTGAGTGCCAGAATGTCGAGTGACCTTTTAGACATGAGTTACTTTGCAAAATTCTTTATAAATAAAATAGTTAGTGATGTCTGTACAAGACGCCCCTTTCCCCATGAACCATTCCATACATTGACGCCATTTGTATGGTCAACCATGCGTAAGCAAACACACCATACATCGTCTTAAATAACGGACAGTATAGTCACCACTTAATTAATTAATGGATGCAATGCTTATGTTGCCCACAGCTTGGATGCATTCTTGTCATGCAGCTGCTCCATTGTAATTTAAAGTTGCCTGAAATTGTTTTTTTTTTCAGTCTCGTAGGTCTATATCCAGATAAGTTCAAAAATGTTCTGGTACTGTACCTTCACCGATGAAAGATTGTGGCAGGGAAATGGATAACTCCCGTTCTTTCATCTGATCTAATTTGTTTTCATTTGCTATATTAGTTAGGCCTATCACACATAGAGCAAGGACCAGAAAAGTGCGAGTGGAATACGGAAAAATACAGCGTTTCTGCATGCCACACGAGGCCGAATTTATCTTCATGTAAACTTGACGCACAATACACGAGATAGAACCGCGCGTTAGAACAGGGTGTGATATTGTCCGCCCTAATATCGGTATATATCACTCTCTTGTTGCTATGGATCGACTAATCAGAAATGAGGATTCAAGTCTGATTGAAGACAATAACAAGTATCAATAATCCCTTTTGGGAAACCCGAAACATTTGTGGACGACAATGACATTTTAATGACATCTTAATACCGTAGTATTCGACAACTACCAGTACATCAAAGCTGAGTAGTATAGTAGCATGACCTGCTTGAAAAAGCGTTAAAAAATAAACAAAATTGAGGGAGGCAGTACGATGGTTCATGGGTATTTCTTAGTCACAGATATAGAAGACAAAAATCAGAGTGCAACAACGATTTATCAAACTGATATATCACCATTTTATGAAATAACATCATTGGTCGAGTTGTATCACGGAGTGCACGGAGTCAAGGGCAAACATGTTAAAATACATGAAGTCTTTTTTAGAAGAAGGATGCATGTTTTGGTTGTTGAAATTAGCCGCAGTCAGTTTGGAAAACATACCATTTAATTCACAGATGCATTTAACTACATGTTTACGACGTCCCAAATAAGCACTGGTCAATTAATTATCAATACAAACATAACATATATATTTGTTGTAAAGTATATTCCTGTTGAAAAAAAACTTTTACAAAATTCGAGAGCATTTCATTGGCTACAAAATAAAAGAGCTCATTGAACTGAATACGACCGACATCACGAGAGTAATGCAAATTATTTTGTCAAATTAAATTCAGTAGGCGACCAAATCGAAACTGTACTTGTACGACGAATGGTGATAAATCAATTGCATTTTGCCCACGCCAATTTCTCTTGGTGTGTGCACATAATGATTCCATACCAAGAGTGACGTAGGAACTACTCTTGTATAAACATCCCCGTGAAATTAAGTTGAACTCAAACCTTCTCAAGGGATTAAAATTATATCTTTATAAACAGTATTAAATGTTATGATAAGAAATCGAACGTGCCATTTTTAATGTCATTAAATCCGGTTACCTCATTCGACAAAGAAAGAAAGAAAAAAGAAGAAGACCCCCCCGTATTTCCTTGGCCACTGTTTTTTATTGGCCTTATTTTCAAATTAGGGACACAATATAATAACTATACCGGTGCACATTTTCCCCGAAAAGATTTAAATTGGTGACATTAAAGCTTGACAAAATACTTTTTTGTAGAAATATGTCATCCGATATAACTTAATTTCATTGAGAATATTGTAGTCAACCAAAGACGTCATGTATTTTACATCTTCCCTACTTTTTGGTACACAATACGAAAGGTCAACTCATTATTATTGGACGAATTAAGTTGACCTTTTCCCATATTCAATAAGAATAAGAACAGCTAATTTCATCGACTAATAACTAGTCAACTTTTACCAGGTTGTACCCTATGTTGTCCTTTTTTATCCGACATGCACTTTGAAGCATAAACCTTATAATGATAAAAGGATCCGAGTTCACTGCTCGTCACCTGTCACACCACCATGACGCAAAGTGCCACTTCTTGGTATACAACTGCGTAATTGGCATAAGTTTTGCAGACACGTGCAGTCTCATGCTGCTGATAATTTTGGAAAATATTTGAAATTATCTTCATTTGCGATACGTCATGTTTGAACATAAACAGCTGGAAGTAATACTTATAAACCCCCTGTGACACTTATTAATCATTGATGATTTGAATATAAGCTCAGACCGTGATACCACGTGTGGTGTGAAGTTCCTGCTGTTGCTATCGTCATGTAGGTAGCAATATGGTAACAAAGCGTAGATTGAAACACATGTACATCTTCCTGTTAAATGTCATGGCCGCAAACAAGCAATACGCCTTCACAACTTTATCTTCCGCTTTCTTTGCCAAATTTGGATAGAACAATATATCACCTGTACTGAATTTCTAAAACTGTGGACATCGGCCCTATAAGCAATCCATTTCAAATCCTATGTGGTATTGAAAATAGAGGTAGACTATTTGTTAATATTGTCCTTGGTACAAGTTAGTTTTATAGAATTATCGACAACCTTTAAAGCTTGCAGCATTATAGTATACACGAATTTGTATTTTTTAAGCCTTTACTCTAGTACCCAGTATCTAGTATAGGCCTATTTCTAAAAGTTCTTTCATTACAAGCTGTTTTGCTTGATGATAAATGTGTCAATTGTTATTAAAAAATGAAGCAGTCGCGAGTGAAAGAACACTCCGTTGTCAACAGTGTTGCGATGTCAGGGTGTCGTTGCCATTGTCTGATGTTTGGTTGGTTACGTTTGCTTTTGGTCATAAATATAATGATCATTAGCTTAATACTAATTAAAAAAATCTTCGATAATTTGAATATTAATTGATCATTCTTTTGTCTTTCAGTATCTGCAGCTGATCAGAATGTATCCAATTTGATCAGAGATTTGTTTGGTGAATACAACAAATTAGTTCGACCAGTCAAGAATGCGTCCATGCCAATTACCATTGACTTCCATTTCTTCTTTGCGCATGTTCTTGATATGGTAAGTTAACGAGCACAACAAGAAAGATATTGACTTGACTTCAACGAACTTTACAAAGGAATGTATTTATTGATAGATTGCTACTTTAAATCCTCTTCTCTTACGTGATGTGAATACCCTACTTCATCTGATTACCTTAAATTGAAATAATGATAAACTTTTCAGAACAGGTATAATTTAACACTCAAAAGGATATCGGTCCGCTTTCGTGTATAATGCGTCAATTAATGAACTTATCGAAAGATTTGAAAATCTTATATTCCTCATGGAATGTATTTGTGTTTCTCCTTGTTGGTTATCTGTCTTTTCTTCATCCTTGAAAGTTTGCTCACCCTTCATATTGGTGACCATGCTTCAAACATCTCACATATACACCTCTGAGATATACAGTGAATGCACACGTTTTCCGCTACAGCAGTTTGTATGTTATGTGTCAATAACTATAAAGTGTAACCAGGCATGCCAACATGGAAAGTAATCATCACACTAATTGAGGGGAACACCTCAGGTGATTTCAACTCCAATTATCTCTCAAGGCAATGTAGTTAGTTTTTTTAAAAAGTTATTTAAAGGTCAGGTGTTACGGGCAAATGACAATAAAAAAAAAAGAGATATCAATGGCTCTCCCTGAAATACCATCCAATTCATTTCAAATTGATGACAACATTTCGGTTGCGTGCATTCACCGTCACTATTTCAATTTAAGTTCTCCCTTTTCGGAGAAGCAGACTTTTCATTCACCACGCATAACATATTTTTTTCTACAGAGAGATCAGCTATTTTTATGCAAAATATTTTGTTATGGAACCATTTTGTTTACAAGTTACGAACAATATAATACTGAACCTATACTGATTGCAGACATGACATATTATCATTAAGGCCAATTCGTTGGCTTCGTCACATAACTGGAAACATATTATGCATTCCCCAACTAAGATGATTCGGTTTCACGGCCGGCATAATGAAATTATGGAAGAAAAAAAAGCAAATGAAATGGAAACACCGACGAGATTTCTTTCTAAAAGTCATTAAAATATTGTCAGCTTTCAGGGTTGGCACGGGAAAGTGTTGAGATGAAATGTAATCATGAATGATACATTGGGAACTTAACAATGGTACACATTTTTTATTCTCCCTCCGTTAGTTTATTTCTAGAAACCTTTTAGTGGACTGGGTTAAAGTGTGCAAGATGACGTTGAACTTGAGCACATGCCGTCTTTGGTTCAGGGAAATTAGCCCACCTTATTTTAACGGTTCAGTGATCATTCAGTTCCTAAATGCAACTGCTTGTCATCAAAATCAAATCGTAGCGAGGACGAAATTTTTAGTTTGTTCATAATATTGTCTAGAACCCCCAGCTGGGGATAATTATTGTAGACGTCAACATAATGCTCATCCTCAACTCATCGATCACGTTGGGTTAACACAGGGTCATAGTACTGTAATTTCAAACACCTGGATCGATGGTTTTCATCCTAAACCACATCAAAGTTACTTCCCATAGGAGGTTACTAAAGGGGGGGGGGGGGAGTTATATTGAGAAAATCAAGACTTGATATGAAGACAATCTGGACCGTCCATAAGCTATTATAGACTTTCAAGGTATCACAATGGTAATGACATTGCCAGTATCATTGAAATTGGAGCTCTGTTGCGTTGATTGAAACTCGATACGAGTTGTTCGTTCTTAATGTTTGGCTCAAGTGATGAGAGATTTCTCTTTCAGAAGAAGTGAATGCCCTCTTCGGTCAATCTTCTCTTGGTGTCTGTCTGTTGAATTGGCTTTGTATTTTTTGGTTTAGTGTTGTCTATCTGTTCCTATCCAGAAAATTAACACAAACAATAAAATAAAACAAAAAAATGATAATAAATGAAAATGAAAATAAAATAAAAAATAAATAAACAGGTGAAGGGCTTGTGCATGCTTAAGATACCTTCAGTCTAAAATTATTCCCATACTTAACATTCTCACCCGAGCTCGCATATACGTTTTCATGTAGACATTCATAATAACCACGGTAAAATAAATGCATCAGCACACATTCGATAAAATGAATGTAAATTGTTCAAATGGGAAGTTAGCACACGTGATCGCCATCTCAGTTAGCATTACCTGACTCAATCATTATCTGAATTTAAATTGTAAAAGAGGCAGTTGAAAAGGTTTCTACGTTTAATGGATGTAAGCATAGACTGGGTAAGTTTATAGGAGATAAACTGCGCAGTGAAAGTGGCAGTAAAAACCTGAAATGTCAATAAACAAAAACCCCTGTCGCCAAGGGTTAATCCCCAGGACAGGCAAGTCTAGTGGAAGACGCATCATGTAAAACATGAAATGTGCTACATTTTTTTTTATTAAATTGTATTTTTCCAACATCATTATTCGGTGCTGATAATTATCTCGTGCTGAAAGTTTGTGTCTGCAATTCAGCAATTAAAAATAAATACAAAGTATGTATATAAGCATGAACATTGGTTTTAGGAATACAGTTATAATACGAAATATAACTTAAACGGCTAAGACACATACCAATAGAAGCATGTAACGGTTTATCTGACATTACATTAAAATATTGGTCTAGGAAGGGTTTTGTATTATTCAAAAAGTAATAAGAGAGATAAAGCAAGTGTGTAAAATGTCACCCAGTGTCTTCAAATTGTTATTTGCTTTAAGAAAATCATTTATACCGCTTTCAAAATGCACTTTTGTCTAAAAAATCTGTTGTTTTTATTTACAGAATGAAAGAGAACAGACTCTAAGTAGTTCCATATGGTTGACATTGGTAAGTAACAATAAACAACTGCTCCTCCCCTGCTGAGTCAATTCTTTGCTACGATATAGCCTCCCCCAGACAGAAATATAAAAATGATAATCTGTACTCATGGAATCCCTTCTTCTGTCCTTGGCTAATGTACAGTTGAATTGATGCGATTTCCGAACTGCAAAGAGATATCTCACACTGCAAACATTGACGCACTCGATACTTTGTCAGTAAAATTGACAATATCATAAGGTCAGGGTTGAATATTGTCAGATGAAAGTCACAAAGTGGCGGGAATAATGCAACATTATGGACTATTCTACTCCCAAAACGTCACAGACACTCGAAATAGTAACGACTGATAGACACATACGTAATGATGCTCTGGCACTTACACAAAAAAGTGACAACGTGTACATAAATTTAAGAATTTTTATTTAAAATTTGAGATTATTTCAGAACAGACAGAAATAGTTAACAATGCAGCTTCAACCCAAAAGTTATATTTGTTAATGATGTAGTTTGAAGTCCGTTTTCGAAACCGTGGCTTAGGCTTAGCCTCCGGCTTAAGTATACCATATGTGTTCAAAATTACTGGCGGAGCCCAAGCTGGAGCCTAAGCCCAACCCTTGATTTCGAAAAGGCCCTGTAATAAGAGAAAAACGTGTCCAATAACAAGCTGTCTTTTTCCTTTGAACAGGTTTGGAAAGATGATTATTTGACGTGGGATCCTGAAGACTATGGTGGGGTCTACATGTTCAAAGTCCCTTCGCAACAAATATGGCTACCTGACATCTACTTTTATAACAAGTGAGAAACCATCATTTTTTTTTTTTTTTACAATGGTTCTTTTCAGATTTAATTCACTATTTTTTATTCACTGTTTTATTCACTATTTTATTCTAAAATAAATAGTCACAAAACAACAGCAAATGTCCTAGCAAATGTCAAATGACTATGTAGAATATAATTTCGACCGTCATGAACAAAAGGTCTAATATTGTTTACTTGTCACTTGTCAATATTTATCTACCTCCCCCGAGATCGCAAGCAATTTTCAACCATGTGTTTACTTCATCAATTAATGCCAACGAAGTTTATGGTGTTGATTAGTTATTCCCGTGGAGTCTGTGAGGTTAATCACTTTCATCTGGAATATTTTTTCTTCAAGTGCAAATAAGTGGATTATTTTAAGTCATAAAGTACATCCACATGGTCTAAGCTGAAATTGATATGGCTGATATCATTTCAAAATCTTATCGTTATGGCAACGAGTAAAACCAATGTGGTATGCTGTTGACTTCTTGTACTTTGAACAGCCACATTCGTCTACTCAGAGAACTCCTCCTACTGTAACAACGGTTATTAACGAATAATCCAGGCTGTGGTTGCAATCGTTTCATATATTTTCTATACATATTGAACTGTCAAGTTTAAAAGAGATACCAAGAAACAAACAACTAAGAAAACTCCATCAATCAACTCGCTTTCTTAGAAAAAGGCTCGTTGCTGAGAGTCCTTTATGATCACATTGAACGCTTATGGTCGACAGTATCCACTGAAAATGTAGCTATTCCGTGATACATGAGAGTGCGCATGTGCAAAGTGGAAAAGCTTTGCGTCCGTAATCACCTTTGTTTCACTAACGGAAAGAGCAGATACTCAATTGGGTCTTGTACTTTTAAGAGTATTATCTGCCCGGATTACTGCCTCTGTGGTGTAACCAAGATACAGTAATTCGTTCCTATTTGCATAGCAAAGTAAGGACATAAATTATTCATAGTTGTTTTGTTGTGAAACCAACACCAAGAATTACCATATTTATTATGTACAATCCTGTCATGATAGTCATGATCAAGTAAATGTCATTTTGAGTGTAGCCTTAGTTCAATTGCCCGACAATTCCATACACAAAGAGGCAACCATATGCAACACTTTCCAGGCTATCCGTACGTTTCATGAAAACTATACATGACAAATCTTAAGACAACCAGATGTCAATCATTATTTGTTATCAATAGTTGTCAAGTTTCTAATCCTTGACATTTATCAAAAAACAAAAACAAAAACACAATTTGTGTTCCTTAATCAAGCAGAAGATAAACTCTAGATTCTCACAAGGTCAATGAACTTGACAAGTGCTGTCAAAACAAGTCCTGCCATCTTGAGAGATCGAATACTAACGATTTTCCGTGCATGGACAAAACTCTCCTACCCAACTTACAATTCAGGTAAACAGTTTTATATAAATAATTTGTAAATGCCTTTCAACTTGATTATCAATTGATATGTACAAAGTATGCTTAGCGTATTCCATGGCCGCTTTGTTTCAAGTAGTGATTCAAACGAGCAGTTCTGTCGAGATTTCACTGAAGCACCCCAAATTGAAATGTTGAAAGAACATTAAAACTCCCTATTCGCTTCCAGCAGCTGTTAGAGTTCTGTCCGTCTTGTGGGGAAACATTGGCATGCCCAAGTGGTTGTTATAGAAAAGCTCTGCGGCCCGAGGACCTCAATTCAGTGTTTTGTCTGATTTCGCTCTTATTTAGAAACAAAAAGTAACATCTTTACTCAAAACCTTTTTTATTTCCTTTCAAAGGAAAATGCAGGAATGTTGGCGGTTGGGAAGAGGTTGAGTCCACCGCCATAAAAAGAATTAGTGTAACTATTTTGAAACAAACTATAAGCAATAACAGTAAGCAATAATTCTTCTTGTCTGTTCAAGCGAAAAAAAAGGACAAGACCATTAAACTCTTAGACATGCCGTTTTCACATTAATATACCCCCAACTTGCCGGACAGCGAAGCAGCTGCTGCCGTAGGCAAATGCTGTATATCACGTGTTATACTACCCACTGGGTGTGTTTGAAGCGTCACTATTTATACGCCTCAGAAGATCATGAGAACTTGCATAAAATGGTATAAGTTCATTGATGACGGTAAAATGAGCACCCTTCTTTCTTCAATTGACTGATGTTTCCCTTCAATGGCGTCTTGCTTGAGGTGATCACCAGACTGGAAACAGTTGAGGTGTTGGATATAATTGAGTTGATGCTTGACTTACTAAGTTCCTGTATCACTCTCGCTACAGGAGTTATATTGAAATGACCACCAACAGTGTTTACCTCCAAAAATATGGCACAGTCATATTTTGTACTCGCATGCAAGTCCACAATGTTTTATTTTCTTCGTATGGTTAAAACAGACAGACCATTACTGTCCTCAAACCAAGCGTCTTTGGATATTACTCCAGCTGAAGATCCAGCTTAAGCTGAAGCCAAGTCCGGTGATTTAGACTTGACATTAATCTGAATGCAAAATAATCAGACCCTTCCATGGTGAGCAGAACGTTATGAATAAATGCGTAGGCTGTACCTAAAAACTCGGTCAGGTTATATTTCAATATAATTATAATTCATTCAAATAAGTACTCAGTTGATTCACTGATGGCATGCCGAATAATCAACCTCTTTCTCGTGCAAAGATTTGTTGAGTTTTGTTACATTTTCAAGTGGTACGTGAGTTTAACGAAACGTAAGGGAGTGTATAAAATGAGGTTGTGCTTGCAAGTGGCACATGATTCCTGTGTAAATTCAGATGGACGTTAATGCATCCAATTACTATTGTTAGTTTTATTAAAAAGGAGAAATGTAAATGTTGGTGGTACTTTTATTATGTTTCGACCTATTTTAAGGAGCTTTAAAAGCGATAATGAAATCTGACATTCTTTAAAATCTACCGTCTTAAAATTTAGTACACTATTTACCCTAAAATTGAAACGTCACAAAAGAAGTAAGGATGCGAAGATTAATGTTTGGATAAAAAAAACCGAGTCAACAATTACCAGGGACTTTAAATTACTGAATTACCAGGGACAAAATTAATTTGTTACCCCGGTATTTTCCTTTTAACATGTTTCATTTGTAAATTCAGGCTGTGTTCCTATTAAGTTAGTCTTCGCATAATTTTTTTAAGAGATGAAATGGGATTAACCGTAATATTTGTATAATATACACATTTATCTTCAAATTATGTACATTTGTGCAATTCTTCGATCTCATTTGGGGGCGGGGGGGGGATGTTATGGTTCTGAGCTGGTTACGCTACTGACAGTGTGTAAATTTGGAATACTTGCAATCATGGTCGCACATGAGTCGTACCTTACTTTGAAAAAATGTGAACAAATTCAAGTAAATCTCCATAAGATTTGTTTAGTTTTTGTTGCTTTCAACATAGACACACTAATAGCAAAGTCAATGGTTGTATTTTCCTGGAGACAAACTATTTGAATTGATAATTTCTAGTTAATATCTTGTTGTTAAAAAGAACACGGCCTTTATTCTGCTTAAGCGTGGTTGAGATAAGGTGAACATTTTAAAAGCTACAGTATTTGTTTAATGTGTAACTGTTTTGTATATATAGAGAGAGGTACGGTAGCACTCGAGCTTGGCAACGTGACTAATGGATATTGATTTATAGTCATGTATTAGCACGTGACTGGTGTCTACAATAGTACATTGCTCACATGAATGTTAAGTGAAGAAACTGTCTTAAGATGAAGACCCTTCCTATGTGATTTTAGCGAAAGTTGAATTGATTTACTGAATTATTTGCCCTGTACAGTTTGTGTACAATGGCTTAATTAGAATATCCCAAATGGTTTTGGATTTTTTTTAATACTAACACTCAAGGCTTGAATGATTTTGCAACTAGAAGTTCACTCAACTCGACTACCTTTAAATCTTAAATGCACAAACTAAATCCAGAGATGGACATTTTAAACAACATTGCAGTCACATTTCAAATAGTTTGTTTATAGCTTTCCAAGACGAGAGTAACGTTGAGAAAGACTTTTAGAGAAGTTAGATCTCCTCGACTTTAAATCAGACTTTTTGTCAGAAATGTGTACTTGTGTTTTTACCCGTGTGAAATTTCGGGCAAATCAACTCCTCTGCCCCTCTTAACCAAGGAGTCCCCACACGCCTATGATTATAACTAATTTACTTTGCTGAAGAAACAGTAAATATTCCCAATTACACATTGACTTCCAACGGTATGACACACAGACAGGAACTAGGCCAACGTTCGAAATGCACGTGGCATCTAATATTAACTTACTAGTCTCCCTTCAAGCCATTTAATCATATAAAGCTGCCATAATCTTTTATCTCCAGATCTATACTAATAGTGACTAACCCCCATAGGCCGACTTATATATACGGATCAAGGAAACAACTATAGGACTAATCTTCTATTACAGGATTAACGTCTCATCCAGTTAAGAAAAAAGCAGTGGTGAAAATAATACTCAGTTGTTAGTATCGATACTGGCTCATAAACAAAACTCGACATTCTTATGTCGAGTTTAATTGGTCGCCTGGAATTGACTTGAAGGAATCGAACTAGCAATTAAAATGCTTCACAGCGTACCGGTATTAACTTGACTTGCAACATGCTGGGCATGACATCTGTCATTTCATTCGTCTATTATCTCGATTTATATGCTTTGATGTCTTTATATGTTTAATGTTTGTGTCAACGGCACATGCTCTCCTGGTATTTAACCAACTCTAGATAGCACAAAAATTGAATGACACAAATGCAAAAACACGAACTGGCCTTTAAATAAAACCGGAAAATTTGGAAACTTTTCAGCGCCTGATTTTCATATTGATAGCATTGTCACTAAATACCCTTGTCCTCGATCTACTGTCTCTAAAAATAATAACAAAAAGACGTTTTAATTAAACAAAAATATGTGAGTGCTAAGTAGGCAATCAATGGCGACGATACACTTGCCGACGAGTTGTAGACCGAAATTGAAACAACATCGATGGGTTAATGAGAAGAATTGCACCAGCCTGGGAGTTACATGCATTTAATTCACCTGTCCAATGATTTGCATCTATGCAATCGATCATGCATTGGCAGAGAACATTCGATGAATAATAATGAGCAATCATATACTTTTATAAATAACTTAATCTATCAACTGAAGACATGTGACATTGGTCAATGCTAGGGTCCGTGACTCAGTATGTACTACGGCTGGTTTTCAGTAGACACATCACAAGAAATCGACGGGTCAATTGGTAATGCCTTGCTCATCCTGAGGGCATTTTAGTGTGGTCCTTCAGAATGGAGACGGGATTTTTGTCGAGGATGAGGTTGATGAACACGATGGGCGACGTGGGGATGATCGATTGCAAACAAGGGTTGGGAATGTCAACTGATTTACGACAGAGGCAGTGACCCTTAGAAGGAAGCTGCTTGCTGTAAACACCTTTCCCTAGACATTTCTCCTACGTTGAAAACCTGAATATTTGATAAAATTGGTTGGAGAATTATTTAACGAATGGAATACAAACAAACTAATCAAAAACATGTTTTTGTATCAAATAGTGCCGAGCTGCAAACCAGAAACTTTCTTGTTGGACCGGTGGTCAAGATCTTTTCCAATGGGGAAATTATGTGGGCAGCCCCGGTCAACTTCAAAGGCTACTGTCTGCTCGATGTCCGCTACTTTCCATTCGACCACCAACGGTGTGATATGAAATTTGGTCCATGGCAACACAATGGCAAAGAGATTGTCATGCACGGAGAAGGTAATAATAATTTAGTATTGTGTTACACGTTAGTTTTCTCAAGTAGTTTGTCGACAGAGGGCTCACACTCTATAGTGAACAAGTTGGTCCGTTTCCGAATTAGCGCTGTGGCTGTTGCTGCTATGGGCTTCCTTCGTTTCAACACATGTTATCATGGCGTTTAAGCTGCAGCCACAGCAAAAAGCCACTAATTCACATACAGCATTTAGTCTTCAGGAGTCGTTAGTGACCCGTCACTTAATCACCAAAGGTTGTTGTTTGTCGATGGTGGCAGTATTGAAATCTATGCAAATAATATGACAGCAGAGTTACGTTTTGATCATGCAGATGCCTTTAACTCTCGCATCATGCTTAGAAGCAAATAAGTAGATGGGTGGGTTGTGAGATTTACTAGTACAATGTTATGTTAAATATAAGGTACTGGGGTTGTTATAAACATATGTATTAACTCAATTGTGTACTAACATACAATGCATCATGTCTTTCAACCGTTTACAGTCAATTGAGGTCAAACACAAACTAATTTGTAATTTCACGTATTGTTTACTTACATTTGTTTACTTCATCCATTCTCTTATCAGGTAGTCAGTCAGTGTTCATGAGTAATGGTGAATGGGACATGACAGGCATTTCTTCCCAAAATAACATGGAATACTACCCAGATGATCCCGGTGTACCCTTTACCGATACCACTTTCACCATCAAGTTCTCTAGACGTTCAGAGTTCTACGTATTTAATCTCATGATGCCATCGTGTTTGATTTGCCTCATGGCGGCGCTTGCTTTTCTGCTGCCGCCTACGTCGCAGGGCAAGGTCAATCTTGGGGTCACGTTCCTTCTGTCGATGACCGTGTTTTTGATGATTGTTGCTGAGTCTATTCCACCGACCAATCAAGTCCCAGTTATTGGTAAGTGACCAATAACCGTCGACCTATGTTGAACTTTTCGGGGGTCCAGTTTAATACTCGATCGAATGTTTTAGAATACTCTATTTATCAGTAGGTAAAGTCCCATGTACAATGTAAGTATTGGCCCACGTCACACGCAGCGACCTTTCGGAAGTCTATTCACCTGACGTCGTCATCACAATAATCGTGGACGTGCATGCAAGGGGTCAAAAGGTATACGTGTAAACGCCGCGTCGCCTAAAATGCGCCCCACACTGTATAGACCTTTCTTTTGCAACGTCACAGCCCGATTTTTCGCCAACCAAGACGGAAAAACTACGGGAAGCCATGAATGCAAAGCAAAGACAGATAATCACAGTTTGCAAAAAAATGTTACACAAATATTCAAAAATTGTTCAAAATTTGTTGGAAACAAACCAACCAATAATGGGATGTATTTTCTTTAAATAGAAAGTTGAATTTGGTCACAACGTCTGTCAACAAGACTTGATTGAATGCTTCGCTACATTTGACCGTCCATGCCAACCAGCGTGGTTTGTTTATCAACAATGGAAAGGTCTATAACACACAGTGACATTGACTTCCAAAATGGCGTAACCAAGATTATTGTGACGATGACGTCAGGTGAATTGGGCCAATACGTGAAAATGTTTTGCTTCTTTCCTCGCGTGCCAAATCTGATATTTTTGGGTCTGAAGTGATTTTTAACGCATATGATCCCTTTGATGTACTTTTCTAAAAATTAACACTAATTCTGAATGGATTAACTTGGAAACATGTTTTTGATTTTCTAATAAACGAATGGGTTGAAGTTGAATGTATAGTAAACACATGTAATTACGGAAACTTATGAGCACAAACGGGATGAGTGTTATTTTGGAAATAAGGGCTTAAAAGATACGCGTAAAAAAATGCTAATGACTGAAAATCATACCCATAATATTAACCAATACAACTTATATTGATTTCAAACTATACTTGCTGCCTTGTTTCTTTCAGGTCAATATTTTGCTGCAACAATGCTTCTGGTATCCCTCTCGCTGGTTCTCAACGTCTCAGTGGTCGCCATCTTTACCCATGCACTAACTGGTGAGCCAGTTCCAAGATACATACGTACCATTGTCCTTGGTGTACTTGCTCCAGTCGTTCGCATATCTTCGGAAGAAATCCGTGATATTCGACGGAAGACCTTCAAGCACAAGAGTCACAACCACAAAGTGTTGACGAAGTCCGGAGGTGGAACGAAATTTACTTCCGTCCCAAGCAAGGAACATTCAAAAACACACGGAGTAAACTTCTACATGGATTACGTCCCTAACTCGCACCACGGCAACGACAGCGATAACTCGAAGAGACACGGGGAACAGTTCGAAGCTCTCACTCGAGAACTGAAGAAAATGAACGAGACTCTGACCAATATGAAACATGTGGAGAAACAGTTGACGCCTGAACAGAAACGAAATTACAGAGAATGGGTTTTAGTCTCACGTGTTCTTGATCGAACCTTTCTCGTCCTTTACATACTTGGCAACATTTTATCTGTTTTATTGCTTGTTTTACCAGTGATGATTCGCATGCAAACAATGTCATGAGCTAGGTAAACGATTGTTTTGTAATTTTATGGTATCATACATTTTGTAGTTTTGTTGTGTTTTTCAAAATTGTTCTGTTCTTATATATTGGCTATTTTAACGAAATCATTATTAAACAACAATTTACTAAAATATTTATTTGCAGTTGATAAGTACTAAAAGCTTAATATTACTATAAATATGTAAAACTGACGTTTGCAAAATAGTTCAGGGGAATCTTTGTATTTGATTTTATTGATGTGGATTTTGCATCAAGACAACCGTTTTCATTTAATTATTTAACAAAAACCAAAGTGGACTAGATCTGTAAGAATAAAAACTGCAAAACAATTATATTTATAGCATAACCATAAGTTCTTCCTTAAGTGTTGGAAGTGGTAAAATGTTAATGTCAAATACCAATAAAAATAAAGCAATAGATAGATCATTGTAACACGAGGTAGTTTCATTGTCAAAAGTGAATTTGTGCAGGTAATGTGCAGCGCCCCCTATAGTGCTCATATTAATTGTTAATTGGAAATGTTTTGTTTTCTATTTAGGCCGATTTACATGATTTAAAATACTGATTAAAACATATTAAAGTGTGCAAAGTATTGAGGATGTGTGTCGTGCATCATTGAATTAAAAAGTCAAAACTACTTCAAATTATCATGTGAAATGTTGCAATTCAGCAGTTTTACGTTTGCATGATATAATACCGGTAACACGTTTACGGCGAACATTATATCAACAGACTCAATTCTTTTATGCGATAGCGTCTGTTATTTCATTGAAGTATCAGTTTGATATTTTAAACTGCTTTTAAGTAAAAAGGCAAAATATGAGTCATTTAAGATTTTACGTATTATCAAAAACAATGAAACTGAAAGTTTCTAAATGAAATGAAAAAAAGTCCCAAGTATAATTTTATTGAGCGGCTGTTGAGCAAGCTGTTCCCTGACTTGTGCCCTCTATTGTGCGACACCGACAACAATCATTCTTTCCCAATAGAAACACTGTGAATCTATGCAATAATTGAACCATATGTTTTGTTTGCCACGATAAAACTGATAGAAGTGTAAATTCAAAATATTTTGTTATATTTCTCTGATATTTCGGTGATGCTGTGCGTATGAGAAAGACAGACATAATTAGTATTACAATCTTAAACAATAGTAGATACTTAAACGACGGTCTTGAATTGTAATATTCTTGTATTTATAGAGACAGAGAACTGTGCAAAAATGAAAAATTGATTGACTGTAATTTGGCAACGCTACTACTGATATGCTCCGTTTGAATCAATGTAGAGTTGGCCTTCAGCATCAGTAAAGTTGCTGTTACTATATCATGTGATTTCGTCCTTGGGTAAAACTGTGTGCATCAAGTATTTTCACTTTTTAATACAGGCTTATAAGAATTATAGGCTTATTTGTGGTAGAAAATGGTCAAACTTGCCCTCCTTCTAAAGCATTATCTTTCCAGATATTTGTACAGGTTATGATAGTTGAGTCTGAAACCCATGTGCCCAGGCATTCACTATGAATCATGTTTCCAAGATGCATTGCATTGATAGCTAAAAAGGACCTTGTCCTTTCCAGAAGCAGTCTAGTTTCATTCATTTGAATGGAGAAGTAAATAACAGTTAACGTAAAACACTAATACACAATGAAACTGTACCCGAAATAATAATAATAGAATCACAATTGTTTTATTTAATGATAACATATTCAGTATTAAGTGGACCTATTTTGATCTTTTTTTCCCCCAACAAATAACAATGCAAAAGTAAAGTTGTCTGTTTGGCTATTTTAAGTACAGAAGAAAAGAAAAATAACTAGTTCTTCTCGTTAGCAATGTATAATGCTACTTCGTAGTTCATTTCCTTGTGTTCCAATGCAACAATCGCCAATTCACCCCAAAGCTTACAATATGCCAAAGACTGTCCAAAAATCAACCTTTTGCAGTCACTTGACGACTCGTCTGTTGAGT